>CEMM01322846.1:28769-45732 GCA_900068975.1 Hygrocybe conica | reverse complement strand
CGTGTTCTTGCCGTGGGAACGTGACGGGAACGTGGGTGGCCGTCGTGGGCGTGTCCATAAATTATTGTCCCCGTTATCTCATCCCTCTAGTCACCCTGGATCTCGTATTCATCACAACTCTTGAGCGCGTCGAAGGGTCAAAGATCCATGGGATCTGATAACCCTTGCCACCAGATTTCCCTGTGCATCTGAGCTCGACCCTGACCGTGAGCCGAAGTGAAGCGGCGTCGGCGGCCACGAGGCAACTTTAACGACGTCACGGTGGATGTCCAAAAAATCAATATTAATCAATATATCGATTCGATAGACCCCAGTTGTTCTGTACTTTACCTGGCTCGGGATTGTCTGAATGACCGCGACAGCAGTTTCATTGCCGGAGAAATCTTCGGCAGGCGCCACTGGCTTGATCATGAGATTCAGCCAGATTTGTGCATAATCAAACGGGCATTTGAAGATTTCGAAGATCAGAAGATGATGATGCTGGATCTGCCATGATGACGCCGGACTCGGCATCCGCCACAGCCGCTTCACAGCAACTTGAATCTGATCAGAGGCGATGGCTAGTACATTCCGTCTCAGAGCTGTCATATTCGACGTAAGTTTTACATAAAATTCCATGTAAAGGAATTCTAATCGACCAACAGCCTCCGTTCAACAGATCGGCGGAGTCGTCCTCCGCAGTCCGTTCGTTGCAATCGCACAATACGAACATGAGCTCCACCTCCCTCACAACTACCTCAATTGTTCCATGTGGGTGACAGTCGTACTGCTTGTCGCTCACTTTTGTTCACACACAACCAAATAAATGGAACTTTGCCCTGCTCTTGGCTCGTTACCTTGCTTAAAAACAGTGCTGCTCGTGGTGTAGAAGGAGCCTGGCAACGTTTTGAACGCGGCGAACTTGGCTTGCAGCAGTTTTATGAGGAATTCGGGCGCGATCTGTCAGATACCGAGAATGGCAACATTTGGTATGCCAACTATTGTCAGAAACGTGGTCTCGGTGGGTCCCCCTCGTTTTTTGTTCCAAAAACTTATGCAGCCTGTGCTCTATTTGTGCCGTAGAATGCCCAATACTCCCTTCGAAGCTCAGCATAGATGGCCGTGAGTACGGTTGCCGAGATGGAGCAGGACCAAAAAGGTTTCGAATGATCTTGTGAGCGACACCGCCACTCGGGGTCCTGTTAGGCCGTGACACTTGCTGGTCACTCGCCCGTAGTCCAGCGCTGTACTCTACTGCATTTGAAGGTCAAGAGAGCAACAGAGAGGTATAGCATTCACATACCTTGTATCATGTACATGATATGTGAGCCCAGAGGGGTGGGGTCGATAAAAAAAAAAGTCAGTCCGAAAACGGGCTGTGACACACTGCTGTGACAGCTGTGACATTTGTACCTCAAAAATTGATCGCGAGCATCCGAGTCGACGCCGAGAAACTCTAATTACGATCTGGGTATATGTACTACAATAAATCTCATACATAGGTGTGTGCACTGGTGAGAAATATATTAATTTTGTCCGACATCTTCCGAAGCCCTCCAGTGTAGTACCACATTGCGATCAACTTGGGGATCGAGGGAATCATCATGACGTGCATCAGGTCAAAACTCCGACGCTCGGCAGGTGACGGCAAACCAGATCCAGCCCGGTAATTTCCGAACAGCCCTCATAAGCGCCAGAACAAGTCAAGATAAATGTGTTAAAGTACCCTGGAAAAGAGTATTAACCTTTGCTTACGTAAGCATTAACCCTGCCTTTGGCATCTATCGATGCATTGAGACCGAACGTTCCTGGGACCCCAGCGGTCATTTTTCAAACTATTTTGGTCCTGCTCCATCTCGGCAACCGTACGTGAGGTAAGTTCCAATACCCGATCAATTGTTCCCTTCGTTCTGAATCGAATCATCTCTGGCTCCAACGCCACGCGCTCGTCCATTAGCTTTTTGGACGTATGATGCGCGACGGCATGGAGTTTAATGATCACATGGTGCTCGCCATTCGCAGGATCCGCTTGAACGGAAGATATCGACTTATTGCGCTCACCAACAACTTCTCTGGTCTACTCGACCGAGCCGCCATTCCCAAGTCTGAGGTGGCGTTCCTTGGATGGCAGAACGGACCAGTCCCGCCCAACTTGCGTGCTCTATTCGATGACTTTTGTGACTCAAGTGAGCTGCGCATGCGGTGTGTCATATATGCTTCCGTTCTCGGCGTTTGTCCCCTACAACTGACTGGGAGAACGTTCCAGGAAGCCGGATCCTACATTCTACCTACTTGCGTGTGAACGCAACGGTGTCCGCCCCGATGAGGTGGTGTTTTTGGATGATATTCGTCAGTGCGTGTCCATTAAATCCCCCCTCAGCACTCGGGTTGAGTTATCTCTCTGTGACAGAAATTTGAAGACAGCAAAGCAACTGGGCATGGAAACCATCCGTATATATGTTCTTGCACCCCGTTTCGCCTTGCCTCATGTCATACTAGATGTTCCCGTCGGAGGCGCGCAGGTTGCTGTGCAACAGCTCGAAAAATTGTTGGGGATCGATCTCACCAGCCCGTTGGGCAACCATGTAAAGCTCTGACTGGAATTCACTGGGATCACACGTGTTAGTGTTGGTACAGCAACGCCTTCGTCTATTATTCTGTAATGATATGCAGCGTTAATCAGAAGGGCTTGTCGCTTGCAGGGGTCGTATCCTCAAAGTAGTTTCCCAGCTGCGTGTATGCGGTGAGGTTGATTACACGAGGGCAAATGACAGTTGACACGCACGACTGGTACCTTGACGAGAAATTCCCGTTTTACGAGTGGCGTCACGGACAGAAGCTGTGTGAAAACTGGTAAATTCACGCCAGGTCATCTTGATGACAGAAGACGTACGTAGAGAGCGGCGGCACCTGTGCCGACGCCCCATATCCCGAGGCTCGTTGCCCATCGTTTCAGCACCTGAAAGACAAGTTGGGTGATTGGTTCACGTCGGAAATGTGCACGAACGTTTAGCTGGTGTGTAGATACTGGCGTTGGACGGAACGCGACATGATGGCGAGCCATGGATAGCATTGCAGAGGTTTTTGTCTGAAGTGGATCGGGCAATGCCGGCCGTTGTGGCAATCCAACTTTCATATGGCGAACCCACGCCAACGTCGCAAAGCGCGCTCGTCGTCCTACAAACCAGTATCGAATCCATTCTGCAATAAAAAGAGGCTGAAAAAGACGCCAGGTCCGTGGTCGTGAGCGACTTTCTTGTCGCTCTCTCAAACAATCTCTTTTTTTTCCCCAGCAATCCGTGGACCAAAAGTTCTGCAGGAGTCATGGGACAAAACCAAGACTGTCAGACAGAAGTGAGTGCTGTGTGCCACTGTCACTGTCAAATCGATTTGACGGCCATGATTACATGTCATCATCGATATCAATACTTCGTAGCTACGCTGCGCTGGGACTAGTGCAATCTTTGGATCCAATGTCATCGGGCGGCGTAGAGACACTGGAGCAGAATACAGCTTCATTGGCGGTGCAAACGGCCACAACGTCAAAAATACGGAGTTCATTTGGTCGGATTGTCAAAGACGCCGATGGGAACGTGGTGGGTGTGGAGCTACCTGAGGATAGCATGGGAGAAGTGGAGCAAGACATGTCATGCCTTGTACCCGAGATGGACGGCGTTGTTGAGCGGCGGTGGGTGACGGAGATGGGAGGTGCGGACGGAGTGCAGCGAGAAGTCGCGGGATCTTCTGGGGTTGTTCAAGGTAAGATGCTTTTACTGATTTGGTCACCCGGAGCGCAGTCTTCTCCGGTGGTGCAATTTACTCAATTTGAGCCACGCGAGGAAAAGAAGACAAAAACCGCGCGGTTTCTATGTCGTAACAGCGCTTGGCTCCATTTCGCGGGAAGTGGAGTGGTAGCGTGTGTCGCACGAGCGATCTGGCGCACGACTCGTCGACGTCGACGCAAGCAGTCGACGTCGACGCAAGCAGTCGACGCCAACGGAGCGCACACCTGAATATCACCTCTTCCATCCCCGTCCCGTTTCGCGCGATTCGTGCGGGCTTCTCTCGTTGTATTACCTTTTACACTGACTATGCTCCTTTTTCTTTTTCTTTTGGCTTTATTACACCACTTGCTCCCGGCTCAATCCCTCCGATCGCTTACTCGTCATTACAGCGCTAGAACTTCTCGGCACGGCTTCTGTCTCGAAAGATGGCGTTTCAAACGAAGCCCGGTACGCTCCGACCGGCGAACGTGCTTATCTGAGACGATTGATTGCTCGGCACGGGACGGATATTGCAGGGATGGCGAAGGACCGTAAGCTGAATTGGGAGCAGCGCACTGAGGGCGAGTTGCGGCGGGGACTGCGTCGTTCTGGACTGGTCCCGCCATAGGGTTCGGATGGCGTTCCGCTATGAGGTGGACGGCGGAGTTGAGGGAATAAAGCGGATCTGGCCGGGATCTTTTCGAGATCGCTAGATCTGAGAAAGACGGCGAAATCGTCGTGCGAACTGGCGAGGGCAACGGACAGAACCGCAAATACCGTTTATGGCAAACACACATCTGACTTGAGATCTCCATTCGATCTCCAATTAAGGTACTGTCACACTTTGTCACATCACGGCATTGTCCGCACGGTGATCGTACTCCAGATTCGATCGCTGCTGTAATCGACTTTTTCCTTAAATTCAACTATAAAAACATAACAACACCCCCCATTTCCTTCTCTCCCCTCCACTCCCCCTCCACTCCCCACTCATGGCACCGCGCTCCTCCACCTCAATCGCAACACACCCGTATTCAAGACGAAACTCCGCTCAGCCAAAGTCGTCCCGTCAGCAGTTCTCCGCCTGTGGCGCATGTCGTATGAGACGGTACGTGCTGCGTCACCTCTCATCCCATACGCTCTCCTGTCTCGCGTGCTGACTCTCCCTCCGTCTCTCTCTATCAGTGTGCGATGTGACCTCAAGGATTTACCCTCTGGTCCCGACGGCCCTCCCACTTCATGTTCTAATTGCACAGAACGAGGCTTGAAATGCGTGTATGCTGCATTTCAACTTTTACCCGACCCTTTCCTGCACCCTGACATGCCCCTCTCTTCCAGCGACGAATTTGCCGAGGTAAAGACCGTGAAATTGCTGAGACGTGGTCGCCGTCTCCAGCAAGTCGAGTGAGTATCAGCCACATCATTTGTAACAAAGAGTAACAATAACCCCGACCCGACCTTTCCTATTTCCAGAGCTATTTACGGGAAATCTAACAGCTCGGAGCCCACCCCTCCGTCCCATGCACTGCCCCAAAGCGTCATTCCCAAATTGCAGCCTGTGTTCTTTGCGTCCTCGTTTTGGCGACGTTTTGGGGTCCAACGTTTGTATATCCCTATACCCCATCTGATTCCACGATTAATCCTTTACTGTTGCCTCTACAGGTCCAATCATTGATCCGGCGGAGTTTCCCGCGAGATTTGAGGCTCACCACAATGGTACTCTAGCCCTCTCGCCGGAGGGCAGGCTTATCGCCATGCTCCTCGTCGTATGGGCGTACTCCTTTGGCGTCGATGAGCGAGGCGTCGAGCATCCCGACCCAGATGAAGAGTGCGTAAATATGTACGACTGTTAATTCTTGTTTAACGTCTCCACCTTTTAGCGCTTTCACAATCTCTCCTCAAGCACAGGATGAGGACCTTACCTACAAGCCCTTCTATGCAACACGCAGGGAATACAAGGAACGGACAAATGCCATGGTGCGGGAACTCCTGCAACTGGTCGACGGCTACAGCATTTTGCGCAAACCTTCGTGGGATGGCGTTCGTGTGCTCCTGCTGCTACTTCCACTCATGGAAGGTCAGCATGGCCCCCCAAGCATTCCTGATTAGCCGCTAACATTTGACAAACCAGACGCCCAACTTCCCCTTGAGATCTTGACCATGTACGAGACGACCCTTGCGCAGATTGGCGCCCTTGCGAGCCTCACCGCCCTCGCCCCTCCTGTATCTCCTCACGTCAACTCGGCAGGCATGCAAGGTCACACAAGCGACGCGATGATTAAAGCCAGAATTTTCTGGCACGCCTACGTACACGAAGGCATCCGGACAGCTCTCCATGGCGGTCGGTTAATGTTGTATGTACTCCCCTACAGCTTTTTTGCTTGTTGTCGACCGTCGTTTCTTCAGTGATGAAATCGACCTGGACACATTTCAACGGACGCTACCCCTCGACGGACAACTGCACCCACAGCAGGCCTCTGCTCAAGCCGTTTCCCAACTCTTCGCAGTCCCTCTTCGCATTAGCGCCGTTTGCAGGCAGGTCCACGCATTGCTCACTGGTCGTGATGCACGCCGAAGGGCAGAGCGTCGATGTCCCCTCGACTCGGACGGTGTGCAGCGTATATGGGACGGCCTTGATACGTGCTGGGGTGAGTTGAACGCCTTCCGCCGCAACGCTATTGGGATGTCATCAGAGGAGGTCGAACGGTATATCGCAAGCTGGCAGATTTTCGTCTTTGAATGCCGTAAGTTTGACGATTACCTCCTGCCATTCCAGGATTAATCTGCCCTTTGCCTGCACAGACAACATCGTCCGCGATGCTCTCAAACAACACATCATCTCGCAATCGCCACCGGGAACTCGTACGCATCCTGCATTCCCAGGCCACCTCACCCCGCCGCCATCATCGGCAGCATCTGTGTACCGCCTACACACTCTTGCAGTCCGTCGGTGCATGAAGCTATTACCGCATGTCCTTCGAACAATCAAGGCGCACCTGCAAACTGCTGGCGCCCCGCTTTTCAGATGGGACACCGAACTGGTGGGAGACGGATGCTTTTTTGCAGGCTACCTCGCTGCCGGTGGGGAGAATGACCACCCTTCTGCCACGGAAGACATCGGCGCATTTGTGGATCGGGTATTCAAGCAAGAGGAAGGCGAGACGGGACTCGGACAGACCGAGAGCGTCGAATTAAGCTTGTTGGCGCTGCGTGAAATGCGCTGGTGCTTCGCCAAAGCGGAGGAACGTGAACAAACTATTCGAATGATCTGCAATGCCCGCCGTGCTCGCAACACGGTGACCACGATCCCCGATGTTCCCCCACATGATCCATCACCGCGACTCGACCTGTACCAAACGCATCCGCATCCGCACACGTATTCTCAAGTCTTGCCAGTGACGTTTGTTCGGCCAACTGTACCGCCTCTCGAACTCAACCTCAATCTCCCCACCTCCGATATTCTTACCGCCACCTCTGGAAGTACATCTGCTCCGCCCAGCGGAGCCATCGATCCCAGCAGCAGTTGGCCTACATATACCCCACCAGGCACCGGCACGTCCGGCACCGGTACATCTTTCAGCGGGTCCAGCGGTTCGCCCATCTACTCGTCCTTCTCGGACCCCCATCTTCCATTTTACACCACAAAAGCTCTGGACGTATCGACTGGGGGAGAAATGTTGTACCAAGCACATGCAGGGATGGTCGAGATGGACCCGTTCTCCTTCAGTGTACCCATTCCGGGTTACCATCAAGACCGTTCACACCACGATGTTGGCGACACTTGTGGCTGGCGGCCGTCTGGGCAATGCCGGAGTTTTTAGCTCCACCGCTTGCCTTTGATTGTGCATGTCCAGTGTGCATCGGAAGACGGAGAGGAACGTCCCTTGGAACCTTTCTGGTTTCCGAAACGGTCATACTGCCGCGTTTTGATTGGATTTCCTCAAGTTTCGCAAAAAACCTTGATCCATGCCTCCCACTAATCTTTGATGAAACTGCGACGTCTCGCTGTTTCTGTTTTTCCATCCTGTCATCATTGTTGCTGAGCGCTGATCTGCTATGCTTTGTATATCCCACGATCTGACTTCCCTATTTTTCCTTCCACGAAGCCTCGCCGTTGTTGTACGTCATACCCAGACAAGATCACACAACGCTTCGGATTTATTAGATCGATCTCGCTACTGAACTCTATGGATGTACGATAGTGCAAAAGTTCAAATATCACCCTATATATCATACCGTTCTTCGCATCTTCGCACGCCATGCTGTAATCGGAGACAATCAAAACAAAATGAGAATAGTGCTGTGGTGTGACACAGCAATATCCCGGGCGGCTGGCTTGCTCCTTCCTTTTCTCGAAGGATTCGGGCATTGTGTCCGGAAACGCAACACCCTCGGGGACAATCTGCTGACTTGTCGTGAGATCCAGGGTACAAATCTAATCTGGACTTGTATCCCACCCTGCATGTCATACCGGTTAAAGAACGCCTCGTTGTTCTCTACCATGAGTCTCCCATATCACGTACTTGTCGATCAAGTTTGTATTTATTGTTATTCAAGAGATAAGGACGTGGCCCGGATCTGTTGTTCGCTGATACAAAAGACGTCATTCCTGAAAAAGGTGACATTGGGGGCGTTTGTTCCAATCGTGTGTGCGTGAGACCGAGATCGCCATTGTCATTGGGTCATTGGGTCATCTATTGCATCCAACAAAGGACGAGTAGGAAATAGAAAGCAGTGTGGCAAAGAGTTCCTCGTCGGGTCCCACATATGACCGATGACCAGAAGATCTCGGGAACAGAATCGATGCCCTCACTCAACACTTCATGTTCAATATGAAACGGCCAAGCCAACGAAAAAATTCCTTTGATCCTTTGACATTCCCAGAATTGCCTACGGACGATTTGGTTTGTCTGGGTCCCATTGTTGACAGATGCCAGAAAACACGGAACAAAGGAAGTTCTTGAGGACAAGCATTAGACTAGTATACTTCCAAGGGCTGGAGATTTGATGGCGACGAGGGTAAATTCCTGAGTTGACCAACATCTAGAAGCGGGGCACATGTCTGGCATTGTCTGCTGCAGAGAGAGGCAAACATTTCTGGAGAATTCAGATACGAATGTGAGGGTGATTTCCTTGCATGCTTGTGGCGAACTTGATGACCAAGATATTCCTTTCCGCGTAACAGCAGCTGAATGACGAAGTGAAAGGCAGTGGACCCAATCGATGAAAGCAGTTGAGAAATCAACGTGACTGGATAAATTTAGCTCCACTGGAAGCCGTGAGATCCGCACTGTCCGCAGTGCCGCTCGAGTCAAACCATCTCTTGCTTTTGAACCAACACCAGGGATGTACGGATATCAATCACAGCAACCATATGGGCAGTCACCTCAGGCTGCTTATGGCTACGGAGGCTCGCGACACGGCGGTCATCATCAGCACCATCAGTACGGACCGCCCGCTGGCGCCGACCTTCAACTATGGCAGCTATTCTCCACCGCGGATACAGATCGGTCAGGTGCAATCACAGCGTCCGAGTTGCAGGGTGCACTGGTCAACAGTAAGTTCCCAGATTTCCCGCTGGCATTAGCAAGACTCCTAATCGTGACGCTATCCAGACGATTGGCAGAGTGAGCTACAGCTTTCACTGATAATTCTACGTTGACTTCACTATGATCGTCTCAGAGTTCGACCTCGATACTATCAAGATGCTCATGAATGTCTTTGTGAGTGGTTATGTTCCGTCTTGTGTCGTTCTCTAAACCTAGACATGACAGGACACTGATCGCAACGGAACAATTGGATTCAACGGTAAGATGTCGCGTGACGCATTCTTTGCTTGTATCGATGAACCTCGCGGTTTCTGATATCCGTAGAATTCGCCGGCCTGTACAAATACGTGTCTGACTGGCGGAACGTATTCTTCCATTTCGATAGAGATCGGTCAGGATCTATCGAAGGTCGCGAGCTTGCGGAGGCTTTACGCAACTTTGGCTACAATCTGTCCCCGCCGCTATTAACGCTCCTGGAGCAGAAGTATGGTACGATCACTCAATTCCAGATTATCACCGAACTGTCCCAACATACCTCTTCACGAAGGATCTGGCCCAGTTTCTCGTTACGGACCTCCCCCGGGAATTACGTTTGACAGATTTGTGCGGGCCTGCGTCGTTGTTAAGACGCTCACCGATGCATTCCAGAAGTAAGCAACTTCAGGCTCACAATATGCAATCACCCTTTGTTTACCATATCGCTTCCGATAGACGTGACACCGATCGGGATGGCTGGATTCAACTCAACTATGAAGATTTCATGAAGGTAACTAATGATATAGCCATTAGCATCAACGGGACTCCATCTAACTCCATTGGCTGCCCTCAGATGGTTCTCAGCGCTCCGTAAAGCGGAAAGAGCCCAAGCGAATGCCTCCGTTCTGTATCCCATGCATGCCATCGAAGTCATGAATTGTACATACAGCCCTTTTGAATTTAATTTATTATCTGTATTCCGCCCTTCGGCGTTAGCAAGACCGGTAATCACGTGGCACTCACTACATATGTGCTCGGCGTTGCCAACTAATCCAGTTCTCATCACTCCCTTTCACCACCCGGTACCACTCTAGAAATGATCAACGAACACGTACGGGCCTGGCCCCCGCTGGATTTTAATAAGCAGGCTTTCGTTGTACCCGGCACGAAGCGGCCTGGACAGACTGGTATGTGCTAGCTCTGCTTTCAGTTTTCACCCCGTGCTCAGAAAGTACCCACCCACAGGTCACTACCGGAATGGTGAGGTATTGTTTGATTCATGTAATCCATACGTTCTCATCATGTCTTCCGTCTAGCTGCCTTCGAATTCCTCACGATGGATACACCCGGAACCTTCAAAACGACTACGGAAATCTTCGCGAACGGTCTGAAACTTCGGCCGAACGCGCCCTTCCTTGGGCGTCGTCCCTTAGTGTCCGCTACGCCTCTCAAGTTCGCGGATCACTATGTCTGGGAGACCTATTCTCAAATAGACACACGGAGGCGTAATCTGGGCAGCGCCTTATATTCACTTTTTCAACAGGGGGTCCTCGGTGGTGGCGAACTCCCAACAGTTGGGATTTGGTCCCAGAACCGACCTGGTATATGCATCGTACCAATTCTTGAATTTCAACTCATGTACCGGCTCTCTTTCAGAATGGCAAGTGATTGACCTCGCCCTTCAGGCGTATCAGAAAGTGGGCGTCAGTTTGTACGATACCCTTGGCAAGGACTCTGTCGGTTAGTGTTTTTGTTATTCTGAAAGCCATCTCAGATTCCCTCACCAATTCACGAACTGTCAGAATATATGTGATTCATCGTTTTGCCCTGATATCCAAACTCAAATTTGACCAGCTTTGCAGCATCAACCATGCACACGTCACCGTTATTTTTGCGACATCCGATCATATTCCTGTCCTGCTCAAGCTTGCACAAAAAATATCCATCGTCAAGATGATAGTGTCAATTGACGATCTGGCTCCAGAAACAAAGAAAGTTATCACCTCTTGGGGTGATGCGCTGAATGTTCAAGTTAAGGAACTCCGCGAACGTGAGGTGATCTTTGCAAGTCGAAGTGGATGGTCATTCACGGAAAATTTATTGCCACTAGTGGAAGCTCTGGGAATGGCCAACCCTATCGAGCCAATCCTTCCTGAGCCCGAACAAATCGCTTCAATCTGCTACACATCTGTGAGTTGATCGCTGTCGTAAGCGTTCCGAGCCAATTTACGCCTTTCAATTAGGGAACGACAAGTGTTCCGAAAGGTCAGAGACCAAAGTCTTTCTCTTCCTTCCATTGTATCTTACACAAAGCGTCAGGTGTCGTATTGAAACACAAATACTTCGCCATAGCCGTGCAGTGCAACGTATGGGGACTCAACATGGAAGAGGGCGTGCTGTTTTCATATCTGCCTCTTGCCCACATCTACGAGGTGCTGTGACTTGTGGGCGTTTTAATGCTCATTCTGACGATTATGATGATATAGCGAATTGTCGAACTGTGCATAATGGGCCTCGGCGGGCGGATTGGCTACTTCACGGGTGACCCTCTGCGTCTTCTCGAAGATGCTCAAGTCTTGAAGCCGAGCTTCTTCCCCTCCGTCCCACGCGTGTTGAACAAAATATATCAATCCGCCATGGCAGCGGGTAATGTCCCGGGATTGAAAGGAACGATCTTCAAAAAAGCCGTCGCGACGAAGCTAAACCAGTTGCGTACAACGGGCGTGACTTCTCACGCATTGTGGGATCGTCTCGTGTTCCGCAAAGTACGTCTTTTAGTGCTGGAGGGGATGGTGTTTGTTTCATTCAAGTGCTCCACAGATTCAAGCTGTACTCGGCGGCAATCTGGCAGTGGTGTTTAGTGGTTCCGCACCCATCTCAGCCGAAGTCATGGACTTCCTCAAAATCGCGTTCTGCTGTGATGTCATCGAAGGTGCGATAATATGTTTCTCGTTCTGGGATTTATGACACTGAAGCTGCACCTGTTACAGGGTGAGTACCCCACCATGAGGGGTAAAATTCCATGGGCAATGATGATTGCGATTCATTCTAGCTACGGGATGACCGAGAATTGCGCAACCTGTACTCGCACGTGGCCCGGAGACCCCAAGTCAAGTGGCACTGTCGGCCCGCCCCAGCCCGCGAACGAAATCAAACTCGTCGATGTGGCTGCCATGGGTTACACTTCCGAGGATAAGCCTAATCCGCGTGGCGAGATCTGCGCACGTGGTGTGCACGTCTTCCATACCTACTACAAGGGTGAGTGGATCAAATGATCTGAAACTGCGATGTTGACGAGCGGCTTCGAAGATGAGAAGAACACAAGGGAGACCCTTGACGACGAAGGCTGGATCCATACCGGCGACGTTGGGGAGTTCGATTCAAGCGGACGCCTGAAAGTCATTGACCGAGTCAAGGTTAGCCATGGAATGCGTTTGAAACAGCACACTGAAACTTAACGGCTGGGTCGTGACAGAATATCATGAAGCTTGCGCAAGGCGAATACGTGGCTCTCGAGAAGATCGAGAATCTGTACGCGGCCTCGAAAGTGGTTGGGCAGATCTACGTGCACGGAGACTCCCTGCAATCATTCCTCATCGCGGCGGTTGTCCCTGACCCTATCCAGCTAGCTGCCATTGCGTCTGCCACCCTGAAAACTAAGGTAGCGGCTGACGATCTTTCAACGCTGAAGCTGGCCTGTGCAAACCCGACCGTGAACGAGGTCATTTTGGCCGAATTATCCAAGGAGGCAAAACGCAATGGTTTGAGGGGGTACGTCTGCCGTACGAACTAGGCGGATTTTTGACACAGTTGTGTTCTCGCAGATTCGAATGGGTCAAGCGTATTTATCTCACAATGCAACCATTTACGGTCGAAAATAATACGCTCACGCCGACGTTCAAGATCCGGCGCAAGGACGCTTATAATCTGCACAAGACAGAGCTTGATGCTCTGTATGCGCTTGGTGAGCCCACGTCGACGAAGTTGTAGGTAGGGTGGGTCGGGATAGCACTTTATGCCCTGTAGCGTTGGTGGGATTGTGAGATTTTGCATCTTTCAACATCCTGACGACACATGGGAAATGGAGCAGGCTCGAATAGACTATGTATTCCTGCAGCGTTGTGGGGTTGCTTAGACGGAACCAAACGGGGGCGCTCTTTACGCCTTGTCGTTGCAGGTTTTAGCGAGGTGCCATCCCACGGCAGAGATGGATACCATCACCACGACCCAGAAATACCCACTCAACACGTTGTGCTCGACGGAGAGCGCAAAGGCGGAGCTGGCCATTACGGTCAGGGCGTACTCGTCCAGGAAATGGACCTTGCACACCTTACGAAAGCAGGGGCAACAGCTCTAGAAAGGCACATGGCGAGTTGCACGAGACCGTTCGTTGCCCCGAGGGATGACGGGTTCGGGGCGTTTTCTTTGACCAGCATCATGCTGGCACTTGAAGGGGAGGGGGGTTAGAAAGGCGCAGCAACTTGGTGAATGAAGACACTGACGAGTACGCAAGGCAACCGATTCTGGACATGACGAGCACGATTGCGATGCCGGTCCAGAGCATGGCGGTCGCTGTAGGAGAGGTGATAGAACCGGTGGGATCATCAAGACCGCAACAAGCGATGATGTTGAGAAATGGAATGGCGAGAAATGTGTAGGGCCAGATGGACATGCAGAAATTGTATACGGTTGCGGTCTGGACTCGTCGGAGCACGATGGGCATGACGGTGAGCTGCATGAGGACGGAAATAGCGCCGCAGCTAGCGAGGGCAAAGCCGATCTGGGACACCTTTGAGAGATTCGGTCCATGAGTGGAGGGTAGGCGAGTGAATGAGGTTGTCGGATGCTTACTGAGAAGTCGAGGCCGCCGGAGCGAATGGGGGAATAACAGAAGAGGACAAAGACGACGTCGAATGCGGTGGCGATGAAACTCAGCGCGAAGCCGGAGGTGCAGAGTGCGCGAATGACAGGAGAGGCGAGTAGTGTGAGGATGCCTATCTGGGCCGGTTCTCGGGTGACGGATGGCTTTTCTGATTTATGACATTTTGCGGGAAGAGTCTGTGGTGGCGGTGGCGGGGGTAGGGGTAAAAAAGGAGTAGCAACCAATGGTGAAGGGAACACACCTCACTCATGAAGATGTGTGCAAAGGCGGTGGCGAGGAAAGAAAGAACGGCAGATATTACACAAGGCAGGAAGTAAGGGAAATTCCTGAACAGTTCGTAGTCGAAAAGGCCCGGATACGTGGTCGCCGGGTTTGAGAATGTACCGCCGATGAGGGGACTGTCAGGGTATTGGTGGAAGGGAGTGGGGTGAGTGGGGTGACACTTGCCCGATAATGCATCCGAGAGGCCAAAAGAGACCGTATATAGGATATGCGACTGCTTGGTTTGTCTGATCTGTGATCTCACCGAGGACGGAGTGAAATACAGCGACGTTTCCGGAGAATAATCCGGCTGGGATAGAGTGAGCAGTGGAGGAGTGATCGAGGGTAACCACGCACCGAAACCACGGAAGAGAAGGGCTTGAGTAAGCGATCGAGAGAAGCCAAAGAGTAACGTGGAGATCCCGAGACCGAACGTGCCAACAACGATGACAGGCCGGCGGCCAATGACGTCTGGAAGCCATGAGAAAAACCGCGGATCGAGGAGAGGAAAGTAACGCGCACCACTCAAACTCGCCCAGTGATATATCGAGACCAGCTGGAAGACGGCGCTTGTGCTTTCCTAGAGGGATTTTAGCAGCCAACTTGAATCGGATATTGCATACTAGATTCTAGTACTAGTACTACGCACCACGAGACCGCTGTAGAACCCGATCCTGGATGGATCAGGCGTGACATGGAGGTCGCTGATGAACTGATTCACGTATGGGAATAGTTGGGAGAACGCAACGGGGTCCGCGAGTCTGACGAAACACAACGCGGCGAGCTGTGACTTTGGGAGTGGGGTGTACTTTGTTCTTGTCGAGGACGAGGTCGTTGTCTGACTCTCGATCACGGATTGCTCGTAGAGGAGGGGACACGACTCGTCTGTTGAGAGCATTGCGGGGTGAAAGAAGGTGGGTGAAGCTGGACATTAAATACTTTTCCATGTTTTCGACCGCCAACCTTACGTCTCGGAATTCCCAACCTGAGAATCGACGTAAAGTCGTTCCGTAAAAGTTACTGTAAAACCGGATCTGGGTATATAACAAACATCAACAAATACATCTTGTCTTGTCCCGCCACCGCCGTGCACGACCCGACCACTCGACGTATGACATGGACGTTGCCACTACAGAACTCCCTCGTCTCGTAGCCCCTCGCCCGATGCGCATACATGCACCCCACTTCTCGCGCACGCACCCAATACGCTTCCTCTCTCCTCCTTCGGACCATTTTGACCGTCTCAGGTTAACCCAGGCTGACCAGCGCGACGGCGACGATCGTCCCGTTACCCTCTATTCTGACCCTTCCTCTGTCTTGGAGAAGGATGCTTCTCCTCGCTCCGCCTCCTGGTGAGTGTACCACTCTCCGAATCCACCAATGTCAGCCACCCTCGAATTTGGCTCCCGCCCCCCAACGACCGATCGTGGTAGTATAC
Organism: Hygrocybe conica; assembly: GCA_900068975.1. Classification (NCBI taxonomy): domain Eukaryota; kingdom Fungi; phylum Basidiomycota; class Agaricomycetes; order Agaricales; family Hygrophoraceae; genus Hygrocybe; species Hygrocybe conica. The sequence continues at coordinate 29,883 of CEMM01322846.1, read as the reverse complement.
GCAACCTTATACTGATATTCTGCTCTTCATGCGCTTATCTAGCTCCGGCCTTCCTTCTGAGGCAGTCGAAGAGTTTCTTGCTATTTTGAGACCCACCCTTTTCCGCCCATCCTCCCCTAGGTTCCGTCCCCGTATGCAGAGCGGCACTGTTCCTCTGCCCACGTTTTACCATGAGCATCCTAAACATGCCAGTCGATTCGATCTTTTCCAACCAAAATCCGACTTGGATGGCACGGTTTCTGTCCGAGATCCGAACTTGCGAGAATCTTCACCTGCCTCCTCAGATTCTCCTAGTGAGAACAGCACCACCGAGTTTGATGTTGAAATACCACCCGCGAGGTGGTCCCTCGCGAGCCATCATTGTACGTACAATCTTCCAATCCACCCCCGGCGCTTCTTGACATTGTATGATGTTGTTTAGCGTCCCCGATATCCCGCCTGCACACCCGCAATCCGTTCCAGCGTCACCCTTCGTATGAGTTGACGGCTCTGCCGCCCGGACTATCGCCGCTCTCGCCATCGCCTTCTGCCATTCCTCTACCGCTCCCTACACCCGACGAGCTCATCGAACTCTCATAGATCACACCCCGCAATCGCATGCGCTTGTATCTAAACCAACCTCATTCCGGAGCGGCTTCGACCCGCTTTCGCGCCATTTTGTATCTTTTGGAATTTTTTTACTGCATCCTTATCTATAGCGAGTATCTATTCAACCTGAACTCTTTTTCTTTCGTGTGTCCACATCCCACAGTAGTACCGATATCGCACCAACAAAGCTTTACATTACAGTAATTAATATGTACATCTTGTTCCGTCGGAAATGACGCGAGTTTGATTGTGATAAATTATGATTCTCTGAAGATCTGTCGATGGTACCACTGAAAAAGGTATAGCAGAGGTCTCATATATTGAGAACTGGACACCATCGATGCAAGAGATCCGACGAACAGCGATACCCATCGCGACGAAACACCGGTGCAACTACGGAACCGACTGGTGGATCGTGTCTAAAGCTGAGCGCTCAACAAACGATCCGAGTATTCAAAATCTGGTCGATCTGGACAGACACCGGCCCACTTGGCTCCATTCTACCACGCGGGTACACTGCAGACTG
>CEMM01322846.1:18257-28719 GCA_900068975.1 Hygrocybe conica | reverse complement strand
GGTACACTGCAGACTGTTTGTGAGCCTTGGCTGAAATGTCACGCGTCACACCGTGACATCTTAGTCAGACCTGGTCCACAGCGTTTCTCCTTGTTCTTGACTTTTATTCCTTTCTTGCAAAGACACCAAAGATGCATACAAGTGAATACGATTATCTCTTCAAGCTTCTTCTTATCGGCGACTCTGGTGTCGGAAAGGTATGTCCAGCTGACCATCACTTCCGGTTCCACCCTGACAACCACCTCGCTCGAAGTCATGTTTGCTGCTTCGTTTCGCGGACGACACGTATACAGAGAGTTACATCAGCACCATTGGCGTCGACTTTAAGATTCGAACTATAGAGCTTGAGGGGAAGACAGTCAAGCTGCAAATTGTGAGTCGACGCTTGCTCCCAGTCCTATCTCTCGTCGTCTATCCGTCCGAAGCGTGGAAATGGTCATGTCTTCTAAACCAACCACCCTGGAGCATCACGCTTCTATTCTTCCGTCAGACTTTCTGTCCAGCATGCTAACATGTCCCCAATTCTCATTTGAAATCTAGTGGGACACAGCAGGTGTGCCACCAAACAACCCCCTCCCCGCCCTTGACGTCACTCACCTCTATGTCGTAGGTCAAGAGCGATTCCGCACTATAACTTCGTCGTACTACCGCGGCGCTCACGGTATCATCGTTGTGTATGACGTGACCGACAATGGTGCGCGTTCTTCTACGTTCAACCTAATCCTTCTCTCACGGCATTGCAGACACCTTCACCAATGTCAAGCAGTGGCTGCAGGAAATTGACCGATATGCTTCCGAAGGCGTCAACAAACTTTTGGTTGGCAACAAGTCCGACTTGACCAGCAAGAAGGTCGTCGAATACAGTGTTGCAAAGGTCAGCAATTCCGTTGTTTTCCGCCCATTGCATTTGATATACGGTGCTTTCTTCCTATAGGAATTCGCCGATCAGCTTTCTATTCCATTCCTTGAAACTTCGGCCAAGAGCGCTACAAACGTTGAACAAGCGTTTTTGACAATGGCGAAGCAGATCAAGGACCGGTAAGGACATTCGCCGGATGTATTTCCACTCAGGGTCGCTAATGGAGTTGATATCGCGCAGTCTGGGATCGACGTCAACACCTTCCGGAGCAGCCAAATCATCCACGATCACACCCGGCCAAACAGTGCAGCAACAGCAAGGCGGCAGCTGCTGCTGAGTGGGTCTTAGACAGTGTTCACGATCGTATATAGCGGCGCATCTGGAACTGTCCGTTCGTCTTCCATACATCACATGTTCCCGTATACACCCTCGAGGCCTCTTGCATGTTTTTTTATGTCCCCTTCCTGTTTCTCCGACTGCTGCGGTTCAAATCTATGCTTCTAACTTGAACATGGCCCGAAAAGGGCATCCCGACGGGCGCTTACACGTCCGACTTAAGTGGGATATGACTCGGACGGAGACGGTGTCCCTTGTGACTTCTAACCAACCATTCCCTTTTACAGCCAGATGGTCCATCAACTTATAAGGGACCGAGTTCAGGGGATGATCCCTCGCTCGCTCTTGATCCTCCAATGGAGGATCCCACCCGTGTTGGAAAGAGAGGCCAGCGGATCTCAGTCACTACTAATTCCTTCGCGGTGACCAGAGTCCCGACGGTAGTATTCTACCAATTCGATGGTACGTTTCGCTTCGCTCCGCTCGTTCTTGTTCACCACTGATTGTGTTTGTAGTGGGTGAGTACTGTCCAAGCCAGCCTTATCAAGGCGCCAGCGTCTTGCTCACCGCGATCGCTGTTAGTCATCACCCCGCTTGGTGGTGGGAGGTTCGACCCGACCGGGAAACCTCGGCAGATCACATTCAGGCGCAAACAAGAAATTATCGATCGTCTGCAGACGCGTGTCGCACCCGAGAACTTCACGCCCAAGGCCCTCTACGACGGCAGTGCAATCATGTACGCGAGTCACACATTGGGCATCACCGGAAGAGGTTTAACGGTTGGTGTCGTCCACCCTTCTGTTGGGACGAGCCGTTACTCTTCTGCGCCTCTTCTTTCTAGATCAATGTTCCGATGAGCGACCAGCCTCAACCCCCGGGTTCTACCAAGGGTGTGTTCGAAGTGAAGATCTCGCGCGCAGGGAGACCCATCACGCCCACGTGCGTCTCTTCTAGGAATATGGAATTGACTGATGATTGAGTCTGCTAGGGATATCAATGCCCTTCTCAAGGGCGGTACCGCGACTCCAGAGACGGCCATGGCGACCAATTTGCTTCAATTGCTCGTGAGGGTCCATTTCAACAGGTTTCGTCATATTAGTTTTCTCTGTTGGCACTGCTAAGTTGAACCTTTGTTGTTGTATCGCAGAAAGTACCCGAACAACAATCGGGCGTATTTCACGAATGCTGAAACCGCCACACTCGGTAGGGGTATCGAGTTGTGGCGAGGCTTTTTCCAGTAAGCGTCACCGGATCGTAGATTCATGCCAATTGTGTTTACTCATAATTTCTCCAGAAGCGTCCGTCCCACGCTTGGCAGGCTGCTCATAAACGTCGATACTGCAATGGCTACAATGTACGCTCCACTTTCCTGTCAATCTGACTCCTTATTGCTTGCTTATCCTGAACCAAAGGTACATGAGCGGTCAATTTATCAATATTGCCCTCGATGTCCTCAACGTGAGGAATACCCGGGATCTTGAAGTCAACGAACGCTCGCCGGCATTCCGGAAACTGGAAAGTTACTTCAAGAAACTGACAATCAGAGTTGCGTTCGGCAGCGTGGAACGTAAACGAACGATCAGAGCACTAATTCCAGACGCTGGGAATTATGTGTTCGACAAGGATGGCATGACGACGAGACTGGCTGTGAGATTTCTCTCCTCCATGATACTGGGTAACGTAACATTTGATTGGTCCAGGACCACTTCGCAGAGGTGCACAATGTGACAGTGAGGCATCCGAGGATCATTGGTGTCTTGGTGTCGCCCAAGAATGCAGACAACCCAGTTGTGTACCCTGCTGAATTCTGCCATGTGATGCCTGGCCAATTCTACAAGAAGAAGATACCGGAAGAGGTGCAGGGCAAAACCGTTCTCGATTTTGCCACTATGCGGCCTTCGCACCGTCTGGATCTCATAAACAGAGGTATTGATGCTCGAGGCACATCGGCCAAGTGCCCTACACCGGTATGTACTCCATGTGTGCGCTCATTTGATAGCGCTGGACCGTGTGCTGAACCTTTTGCTTGGGATAGATTATGGAATACGCCCAGTCCGAGGCCATGCTCAACGCAGGCATGCAGGTGTCCTCGAGCCCGATCTCAATCACTGGGAGACAGCTTCAGCCGCCGAAGATCGGATTCGGAGAAAGGGATATTGTACGTGTCAACCTAATTACTATGCTCGTTGTACATGCTGACTTGGATGGGCGTACGAACCTGGAAGCAACCCAACGACGGGGCTTGGAACCTCATCAACCAGCAGCTGAATCAGGCTGGAATTCTCAAGGCTTGGGTGGTGCTCAGTTTTTCCGATAGTATAACACAGGAAATCGCCAATCAGTTTGCTCGACATATGGAGAATGCTTGCAGGACACTTGGTAAGCCCTGCATACAATGTCACCTACACTTCCCTCATTGTCGCCCTTCTTTCTAGGAATGAGTATGTTCATTATGAACACGTTATTCATGTCATTGAATCACCTTGATTCCAGCTGTGGAGCCGGCGAGCGAGGTCGCTGTCAACTGCCATGGCACCCAGGTTGAACAGGTAAGCAGCCAGCTATTTCTTGAAAACTACCTTACTCACATCATTCCAGCGGCTTTATGAAGCAGGAAATATCATTAAACGGCAAAAGGGAGTTCGTCCCCAGTTGTTTATCGTGATCCTGCCTCAAGCTCCAGAGCTTCGCATCAGAATCAAACATTGGGGTGACGTCACAATGGGAGTGTCAACGCAGTGTATTGTGAGCGTATCCTGCGTGCCGTTGGAGACACTTCCTCTGACTCCACTTACATAGCGTGACTCCAAGATTCAAAGAGGAAGAAATTATTCTGCAGGTGATCAATACTGCGCCAATGTTGCCCTCAAGTATGTGTGTCATGTTGAGCTGGGATATCTGATATTGACCGGTCCTGCCAGGATTAACTCCCGTCTCGGCGGAAGGAATTTTATCACCAAGAATAGCACGTTGGCCACGTTGGCACAAAAGTTCTCATTTATGGTCGTTGGTACGTAAATGCAATATGGTCTGGTTCTTGATGGGGTATTGACATGAGGCTGACAGGCGCGGACGTGACGCATCCCGGTCCCGGTATTACTACTAGGCCATCTATCGCGAGCCTGGTATTTTCATGGGACCCGGACGCCACTCAGTATGTGGCCATGTCAAGCGTCCAGGCCCCACGGCAAGAGATGATTGGCGATCTCAAAGCCATGATGATGGTGCGGAAGTTCTCCTGGAAGCTGTGTGTTATTGCTATGGTGGAGTGTTTGATGGGGATTTATCGCAGCAATCTCTCCGCAAGTACTTTGACATGTGGCAGAAGAGAGATCCGTCGACGCCCGTAGGAGTTCTTCCTCAACAGATCTTCTTTTTCCGGGATGGGGTCAGTGAAGGGGAGCTGGAGCAAGTAGAGCAGTTTGAGATTCGAGCCATCCAAGGTATGTGGATGGGGTGGGTGGTCAGTGGAGAATTTGCAACTGAACTATTTACAGAAGCTATTGATGAAGTGTGGAAGCAGTCGAGATCCTCGTCTCCCAAAGCCAAACTCACTTTCATCGTCGTTGGCAAGAGGTGTGTGGTTTTGTGGTGATCATTCTTAAATTCTGATCAGACTGACCCCATTCGATAGACACCATGTTCGGTTCTTCCCTGGGCCGCAGTGCGTAGTGACTGGATCCTTGCCACAAAATTTGGACTGTTGACGTTGAATCCATTCAGTGATGCGGGCAAAAGTGGAAATTGCAAGGCAGGGTTCGTTGCTGACCGCGGACTCTCAAGCGCCTTTGCCCGTGATTTCTATTTGCTCTCGCATGGTGGTCTGCTCGGAAGTAAGTTTGCCACGTCAGAAATCTCGAGATTCGATCCCTGAGTCTCGATCAGCCAGCAGGCCCAGCCACTATATGGTCTTGAGGAATGACAGCGGGGGTAGCATGGACGAGTGAGTGGCCGTTGTTTCCCTGGATTGCCACCAGACTGACATGCTGTTTGAAAGTCTTCAAGGCCTAGCCTACGACTTGTGCCACGTCTATGCCAAGGCGACGCGTTCTGTCTCAGTTCCTGCGCCCGTCTATTGTATGTTTTTGTTCAACTCTTTTTTATGTTGTTGTGGCGTTGACGAGAACTACTGCCTCATTCTCTCCCGGATATAGACGCAGATGTGAGTGGTCGAGTTGGCTTCTTGTCTGGACCTGGTGGCTCATTTTATTATTATGTTACCAGCTTGTTTGTGCACGGGCAAATTGCTATTTCCCTCCGGATTTGAAGTTCGCGGACGATTCCACTGTGGTCAGTGGCGGTGATCCGCAATTTGATCTCAATAAGTGGCAAACGGGATTCAAGAAGATCCACCGCGATGTTGAGAGCTCGATGTTCTTTGTGTGAATTGTGTCAAGCGTACTGCGGTACCGATGTGTTGTAGGTTGAACCGTTTTTGTACTAGTAAATTGTGTTGTATGTGTGTAGGAATGAATTGAATAGGAGTCAGTGTACCTATGCACATGCGCGAGATGTGAATGCTCTCACGTCGGGACAGAAAAGTAAATGACGATAACGTATGTGCGATGCTGATCATTTTATGCGTCAGGGATGATGATCCATGAGATAATGTACAGTGGCTATGTAATGGCGAAGCGATGTATGTTTAGGTGAGGGATGACTGATGAATAAGTCGGACATCAAGAAATGATATGATACTGTACGAGTCAAAACGAGGGTGAGTGACCAGGAGGTGGCGGCGGAATTGGTGGCGGCCGCGACCCTGGCGCGTCGGTGAGTGAAAAAAATGCGGATATGGACTTGACGTTTGTACGGTCGCTTTGTGAAAATTTTCGAGGTCGTGAGGTAACAGATGGGGGTGGGAAGGCTAGACTGAGTCGGGGGAACTGAAAACGGCGATCACCGGGGAAGACGGTGAGGTGGACGGCGTGACGACGGCCAGCGAGCGAGGCGCTTCGCGGGGGGATAGTCTGGCGAGAACGTGCACGAGTCGAAGAGGAGGGTGAAGCTAACGAGCTCGTCCTCTGTCCGTTTTCGTTTTGCGGGAACCCGTGGGGGGTTTGTGGTGATGGAGGTGGAGTACGGAGACGACGCGTCTGGCGGATAGTAGTCGTCGTCGTATTCGATATCTGGGAGATGGTGAAACTGGAGGAATGTCGGAGAGAGATATGGGAGCGGGATGGGAGCGACGAGGGGTGCGTTGCAAACGACGTCTCTGTAATCCGGAGTGGACAGGGGTGGAGAATCAGGTGGTGTGGGCGGCATTGATGAAGTGTGGGTGGGTGAAGGTGAGGAAAGGTGTACTGGGTATAAAAAGTGGGTGAGAGCGGACGGAGAGGGTCGGGGAATTGACTGACGGTCAAAAAGGATGGACATTTTGTGGAAGAGAGACGGTGTGAAAGGGTATATATGGGATTATAAGGAATTACCTTATTGGGTAATAACTGGTCATGTCTTTGCCATATCTATTTCGTCGCTGCCATCACTACATTGTGCCTCGCAATGGACAGGGATCACTGCCTGTTTATACAGATATCAGGAATGCTGGTTCTCGTTATTTAGTTCTTGTTCGAAATATTGAAGGCGATGCCACAGTGCGTCAATTTTCTTTTTTATTCCTCGTTTTATCCCCCCTCAATTTGATCGTGACCACACAGGCTCTCGCTAAGGATCTTTCACAAACATTGTTCCAGCCTCACTCGCCCGAAGCAGTTCGAATGAAGGTCAGAGTGCTGCGGTCCAGACATCTCGTCATCACCGGTGGCAGGTGGAAACACCAAGTCATGCAGTGGCTCACACAAAAGGGTTTCTGAGCCCGAGAGAGGGCACGATAACCCAACCCCTACGGACTGTTTCTGCTCGCCTGTCCGCTGATTCGGCCCTTCACCGCACACGGCATCCCTTTCCGTTGGACGTTTGACGGTTGATCAGATTACGACTCGGAGATGCAGCAACGAACAGCAAGGAGAATAATGTAGTAGAGACCATCTCCACATGTATTTTTGCTACCCTCCGTCCCCGTCGCTCCAATTCGCCAAGCACAAAAAAAGGAGAAAAAGTGCCGGAAAACTTTTCAGCCAACCACACCGTTCGAGTCATGTCCACACCCATGACCATCGCTCAGCAAGCGTCGACAGCACCAACCGGTGCTTCCGCCCAGCAACCCGTAATGGCCCCTTCTCGGTCCGTCCAACGGGATGGCGGAGGCAACACGGCTACTTTCTCGGTTCGACGTGGTCCCATCCAGTCACTGCCAGTCTCCTGATGAGCGCCCATCTAGGTCAAGTCCGGTCTCGCCCAAATGCTCAAGGTCCGCTCGCTTACATCCCTGACCATCCTGACGTCCATATCTTGAACCGCTTTTGCTTGATCTAAAACAGGGTGGGGTCATCATGGACGTCGTCAATGCCGAACAGGTAGGCGGGAACAGTTTTGCGATCCCATCTTGTCCTCCGCTGCTGTGGTCTGATCAATCATCCGTTCATTCAATGGGAATCTTCTACATCACTTCGTAGGCACGTATAGCCGAGGAAGCCGGTGCCTGCGCCGTTATGGCTCTTGAGCGTGTTCCCGCTGACATCCGAGCCCACGGTGGCGTGGCGAGAATGGTACGCCATTGTCTCTCCCGTTAGACATGTGTCCCTTGAACAGTAACTCACTTGTCTTCCAGAGTGATCCTCATATGATAAAACAGATCGTCCATGCCGTAACTATTCCCGTCATGGCAAAAGTCCGTATCGGACACTTCGTCGAAGCGCAGGTAAGGACACAGTGTCCGCGTGTACGCATTGTGAATGTTTCTGGCTAATTTTTTCAAGATCTTGCAAGCGATCGGGATTGACTATATTGACGAATCCGAAGTCCTCACCCCCGCAGACGAAAATAATCATATCAATAAACACAACTTCAAAGTCCCCTTTGTATGCGGTGCCCGTAACCTCGGCGAAGCCCTCCGTCGGATCTCTGAAGGTGCCGCATTCATCCGCACCAAAGGTGAGGCTGGTACTGGCAATGTCGTTGAGGCCGTGCGCCATCAGCGCGCGGTCATGAGCGAAATCCGCCGCGCCAGCATCATGACCGAAGAGGAACTGTATGCATTTGCAAAGGATATACAGGCACCGTACCACCTGCTCAAAGAAACTGCGCGCTTGAAACGCCTCCCTGTGGTTAATTTTGCTGCGGGGGGAATTGCTACGCCCGGTGAGCAAGACATATATGCGCGTTGCTGTTGATTGATGACGTTTGACTCGGATGGGGACCAGCCGATGCGGCGCTTATGATGCAATTGGGCTGTGACGGAGGTGCGCTTCAAGCTTGTCTGGCGCAGCACCAATTGCTGACTTGCCCACCCCCGACAGTCTTTGTTGGCTCGGGAATTTTCCACGTCAGTTCCGATCCTCTGCCCCATGCGCAGTACTCGCTGACGTGATGCCAACGACAAGTCCGGTGATCCAGCGAAGCGTGCCCGTGCCATTGTCCAAGCTGTCGGTGTTCACGTCTGCTGAAACAATTTCATGTGGCGCTAATTGACCTGGCTTACACACACAGGTCACGCATTTCAATAATCCCAAAATTCTTGCAGAGGTAAGTCCCGTGTCCATGCTGTTCGGCACTGTGGCCTTGCTGATCCATTTCGGTCAGGTCTCGCAAGACCTTGGTCCCGCGATGGTTGGTCTAACGATGTGAGCGGCCGTTTTGTTGTGAAACGTCTTCAATAATCCGAGTCACGTCTTCCCATGCAGCGACGATGAGCTTAAAGGAGGACGGCTTGCAGAGCGCGGTGTTTGAAGAGATTTGCATAGGCAAATCCCGTGATTTGTTTTATTCTTGAGTAGACCAGGGACATTTGTGAAGAGCATTTGGCATCTGATGTAACGCAAATACAGGGCGAACCCAGGGCCTTTTGACGTGCAGCGGGTCTACACAGCGCACAATTTGTCCGTCACCATGATCTTGAGTCTTCAAACTGACACGGTGATACAGATCGCCCGTTGCACCGCAGTGTTAGAGTACAAGACTGGGCTTGAGAACCATCACAGCTTCTTTACCGTATTGGCCGGAGCGATGGCAACCCATCAGGTGTCCATGACGTGAATTTCTTGTACCGGGTCATGTCGGACGACGTGATTCACGGACGTTTGATTATCAAGTTGGTTTTTGCGATCTGAATGTGTGTGGATACCTCGGTGTTTGATGTGCTTGTGTCAATACTTGTTGGCGTCGAAAGCCAAGAGATCGTGACTGTCGTTTGTCAGACAGATGGTATGATATGGCTAGATTGCCGACACTGTCTTGATGGACGAGTGGAATTCCGGTGCGCATTTTCAGTGAGACAGCAGTGCGAAGACGTTGTTACCGTCTGGACCGCTTGAAATGTTTGGGACGGAGCGGGCCGATGTGCCGGGTGATAAGGTCAATACAGAGGTCAAGCGATATCCTGCAGCATGGAATTGTGAAACAACGACTTGTGGTTCTGGACCAAGGGAGGGTGCTGAAAGCCAAGGTTCGAGCTGACGTGTCTTGGGGGTAGCAAACGCATGCAGGTTGAACCTAGAGACGGTCGCCAGCGATTTGCCCAGCAAACCACAATCGCGAGCAGAACGTCATTTATTCACCACTTATAAGAGATGTAAGTGGCGAAGGCAGGGGAAAGGATGGTACTGGACGGGGAAAGCTTTGCATTTCAAATGGTCGAAGCGCACAGCGACGTACACGGGCTCTCGGGCTCCGGTATGGGACAAAATTGTGTCGATCTCCAAGGAGAGACATCAAGTTGTGGATACCACGGTTTCGATACCTAGAAGACCTGAGCGGATTTTCTCCAATTGCTCATCTGCAATCGCACGTCGCTTCTCGGCCGCTCGAAGGTCGATCGTGGACATGTCCAATTCATGGAGCGCACGACGGGTCGCTCGTCCGATTGGCACGTACTCGGACCTTAGGTTGGCGCGGTGTGCTCGCAGCCGAGAGATCTGAATAAAGGGAACGTTATGAGTGGCTATGAAGTAAGGCATGGTGGAACGGACCTCGGCGTCGACCGTCGGATTTCCGTGTGGTTTGTATTTTGGTAGATTTTTGAGCATCGCGTCAAGCTCGTTGGAGGAGATGTGTCGGTTAAGTCTCTCTGGCTTCTGGGGTGGCGTAGACTGGAATAGTTGCGCAGGGGAGGCATGGCTAGCCGCCAGTTTGCCGTGATTTCGGGGCCCTCGCGGTGGTGAACGGCGCTGCTGAGTTGGTTTGAACTCTGTCGGAGGTTCTGACACTGGG
>CEMM01322842.1:0-16089 GCA_900068975.1 Hygrocybe conica | reverse complement strand
TCGTCGGATCGACTCTGGTGCCGGCGACACGATGTACGCGTCGTCTCTATGCCACCGCTATGGTGAGGATACCAGAGACGCCACGTATGTGCGGGTACGACAACAACTCTATTTTGAATCCTCCAAGCACCACTGACTGGAAATAACAGTACCAAATGCTTGTTGACAAATTCGCTCGTCAGGCTCGCCGCCTACCCAAATATGAGCTTCGAACATTTTTTGGCCAGTTGCAGCATATCTTTCTTGTTCGATTCCCTGCAACAGTATGCGTCGATCTTGGGCTCGATGTTGGCGCTGTGGTAATTCTTGCGGTCATCAGGACCTGTGTTCTTGACGGTCCTGATGCTCAGTTGCAAGGCCTGGACATTAATTTTTATACGCTGGAAGGGGCGGCTCATGCCGTCGATATCACCAGCGTTCAATGCTTGGTTGGTCGAATTCGTGATAGGAACAGGTGGGCCATTGTCGATCGCAGCGGATGTCTCGCACGAGCAATTTATGTGGAAGGCCAGTGATTATATATTGCGATGTCCAGGGAAAGAATGGTGTGTAGCGGAGTACCAGTAGGTGCGTGGCTATGGTAGATAGTAGACCGGCGATTACCTTAGGCTCCGGTGTACTTCGACAAAGATATCGATCTAGTCACGCACGTGCGCATGCTATATACATATGCCTATATATGTTGGGAACATGCCGGGGTGTGCTGCAGATATCCATATCGATATCGATCTAAGAGAGTTATCGATCTGCAGATCTAGACGGGTGCATGTTTGACCTGCGGTCACCACTGTTCTAGTTCCGCGGCCGGTTATCGTTGACGTCTGGTGCAGCTGATAATAAGCACGTGCACTCCAATTACCCGGCGCCGTTTCTCACATGTACAAGCAATTGCAAGCGTATACGTATACGCGTACGTACGCGTCACTTCGAATTCTGCACGCGCTTTCCACGCTAGCGCTACTGTATGTACCTGAACAAAATCTATGGCTACCGCGCGCGTTGACGTGACCGCTAGTGTTAAACGTTCAAATCAGCGCTAGCTAGCCTAGGCCTCTAATTTAATGGATTGACGCGCGTCGTCGATGACGGTGTCATATAAATATATTCGAACCCACGCATGGCCCGGGTACCGGTATCCGGGCCGGTGCTGGATGGTTTCATGTTCGTGCCTGATACTGTTTGGGACGTCGAGTATCCTGCCATTGCAAGAACTGGCAATTGCAATGCACTCGAGCTCATGTCTTAACTTCACGCGTACGAATTTACCCGCGTGCATTTCTGTACTTTCAAAGTCCCGATCGAAGTCATACGGTGAGAAATTCGAATCCATTTTGGATCGCAAGAAATAATAATAATATATATATTGTATACTGTATAGGACTGTGACATTGGAACATTAACGTCAAGGCTAACGTGAGCACCAATATTGATGCCACCCCCTCAGAACGCATCATCAACTAATGCCAATATATAACCCTGACCGAACGCATGCGCGGCCGTCGATGTCGATGTCGATACGCCATTCTGCCGACCCGGCTCACGTCGTACTAGTCCTTCCAATCTCGATTCTCAGCTACCGTCTCGATATAAAGAGCCAAGGTACCGGTGTTCGATGCACAACAGACAAGTTCGAATCCGTTACTATGCCCCCTCAGAGACGCATTCTTACTCGTTCCTCTCGTCCTACCGGACCTATTGCTCGAAACTTCACCCGGACCCAGAGGACCGCCGATCCTTTGCCGCTGGCGCTCAACGTTCCGACGACACCTGTCGCTACCAGAACTAGAGAAGCTATAATCGACACTGAACCCTCGACGCCAACGTCGCCGCTGGATGCGTCCAGCCGTCGCAGGGCTCTTGAGCGCCAACGCTCTAGATCTGCAGCCTCCATCCAAGCTGTTCTTCATTACGATAGGTCTGAGAACGATCTACAACCTTGGTTTTGGTGAGTTCCACTGTTCCGTCTCAGAACCTTTATAATTATATAACGTCTGTTCCAGGCCTGTCAATGAATCCGGCGAACGTGTCGCGCCCTCTGACCTCCTGGAGTACCGACACTCGCACAAATTCTTGGGGCCTTCCTGCCTCTGCGCTTCGCTTGAATCCGACACCGCATCTTACACTGAAGCAGCTATTTTTTTGGCAAAGTCCGGACTCTACACCGGTAAATACGTGGCCGCATGCGCCACCGACCAGTGCCGCTATTGGGGTATGTTTCCATCTATGTTGGAGATCGTGTTTATGTTTATGACCTACCAACAGTTTGCCTGGAGGACCTCTATGATCAGATCGGCCTTTTGGTGAAGCGTTATCCGCTTCGAGGTGAGTTGTACCCTACCATCGCTGATCGAGCTGATGGAGTAGCGCCAGACGATGAAACGTATATTGCCGTGCCACCCGGCACGCCTCGGTCTCAATCTTTTGCAGCTCGTCAATTGTTAAAAGTCGAACGACGCCTTGGTAGCACGATCGACTTGGTAGTACAAAGTGCTACGTCTTCTGGTACGTTGATCTTCGTTGACTATTGTGATAAGGCTAATTGCTGTCACAGGTCCAGTCTCCCATGCAAGGGAACCGTTTGCCCGTAAGTCATTTACGCGTCATCGATGACTGGTGCCGATGTGACGCCCTATGTCGACAGCTGTTTCCACAGACCGTATCTCTGACTTTGCGCCGGAATCACTGTCCGAATGCCCCTTTTCGCTCCTTTTAAAGCTCGATGACACCTCCGATCCTGGAATACCGGAAGATACATTCAATGACCTCTTTTCCCGCTGTCGTCGCTGTGGCCATCACATGACACATCGGGCAAGGACCTTTCATAAATGCAAGAAAAAAGGTCGCCGTCGCCAAATTCGTCGGGATGCGGAGGTCATCGATCTCACGAATGAAAACTGACGAGTTTCGTCTGCAATTTTGGTTGAAAATACGTCCTCATCTCTTCATCCGATCCATGCCACACGGACTATGAGTGCCACGGGGCCTCATCCTCTCTTTGATCTGCCACGTGCACCTCGTCTCTCCTTTTGTCCTTTTCTTCTTCTTTGCCTTTGTCCTCGTACGCGTCTACGTATACCCTTCGTTGTGATGCTCGCTGTGTTCCGTTCAGTATATATACAGTAGTCCAATAATACACTCTTTTCACCCCGCTCGCTCGATCGCCTGTTCTCTCGTTCTCGCGCACTACGACACCGGTACCTCCGGCGTATTTCCTATAATTTTGGTACATTATTAACGGTATGTACCAATTTATCAATAAATATATATAATATTATGGGCTGCACTGCCGCGTAATCACGTGCTTCGTTGTTGTCGATAGTAAATATGACCAAACACTAGTACTGGTGCTTCCCCCTCTCGATTCACGTACATATATAGTGGTGCGTGCTCAACTCTTCAGAGACATCTCTGAAGACGGGCGCACGTTAATGCTGTTATGTCTTCTGAGTTGCCATGCGCACGTTTATCTGTGATATCATTTCCTTCGCCGTTGTCACTCAGAAACCTCGATGGATCGCACATCGGCGATGTCGTATCAACATCGATAACAGATACGAGCTCGTGTGCACCACGTTTTAGGCATGCTGTGCGGTCTAGATCCAAGGGTGCAACCCGTTCATGGGCAATCGGTGACGATCACGCGTGCTACTAAGTCCTCAACGTTCCAGAACTTCTAGAACCCATGTTCGATCAGCTGCAGATAAGTTCCTGATATCAACATTGCCATGTCCGTCTCACCCTCGAGTTTGGCGGCAGAGCTATTTAATCCTGACATCGATTTTCGCATCCCGATAGCTATGGACCCCTCTTCCCATCCGAACACTCACAGTCGGCTTGTAGGAAATCTTTCCGAAGCGCTGCCAGCCACAGGATCTAATCCGAACTTAGATCCCAATACTAGGTACAGTTCAATGGCTCTTCCGAAGATCTTTACCGATCGCGATTTCCCCGGGTCCAGCATGTACAATAGCACAGATATGTCCAATCCTCATCAAGCCACATCGGTTCCCGTTTCTCATCAAGCCGCGCTGGCCTCCGTTCCCTATTCGCACGACCCAGGTTTTTTCCATCAAGACGCTGTCCAGTTGATCGTTCCGCAACACGTCCAGGCAACGACCACCGTAGGAATGGATGGTTCGATCGTCTATAGATCGGCCAGACCGGGCCCTGATCCACATGCAGGTTTCGCCAATATGCAGTCTGGCGTTATTTACCCCGATCTGGTGCACGTCGCGTCGGATCATTCAGATTTACGAACATTTCCTCCCGCATTGCCTTTGGAAGGTCATGGCTCGTGGGGGAGCGCACATGGAAGTGAGTTATTCACAGCAGAATCTGGCCCCTCGTCGATGACATCGTTTCAATAACTCCCCAGCTGCATACGGCCTCCAGCCGGTCTTCGATGCGTCGCATGCCGCTAATGCCCCTTCCGTTGCGCGTCCCGCAGTAGCAAGTCAGCAAATGCTAGATAACCTTCTCACGGAGGTCTCAGCGTCTCAGTCTATGCTTTCACTCGTACCGTCCCAGAATCCTTCGTCCCACCATCCATCTCAAGGCGGCCGAGCAGGTGTCTCGTCGTTCAATGCTATGCATCCGGTTGTACCTTCCCAGAATCCTTCGTCGCACCATTCATCCCAAGGCGGCCGAGCAGATGTCTCGTCGTTCAACGTTATGCGTCCGGTTGTACCATCCCAGAATCCTTCGTCCCACTATTCATCCCAAGGCGGCCGAGCAGGTGTCTCGTCGTTTAACACTATGCATCCAGTTGTATCTTCACAGAATCCTTCATCACGCCATCCTCCGCAAGGCAGCCAAGCAGATGTTTCGTCGTTCAATGCTATGCATCCAGTTGTACCTTTACAGAATCCTTCATCGCGCCATCCCCCGCAAGGCATCCAAGCAGATGTCTCGTCGTTCAACGCTATGCATCCGGTTGTACCTTCCCAGAATCCTTTGTTGCGCCATCCTTTGTCGCACCGTCCTGCCCAGAGGGGGCGAGGCGATTTTCAATATGCTTCAGGTTCAATGAGCTGTCCATGTAGCCCCATTACAAGGGGCGCAGACAGTCTCTGCCGCTCCAGTTACAATGTACCCCATTATATTGTTTATGTAATCAACTTCCTCCACCCAGCGATCGCACCGTTACAATGCCTCTCCGCATTGTAACGCGCATTGTAATGCCCCTCCCTGTGCATGCCCCACCAGCAGCCGTCGATTTCGTGCATTGCAATGTCCACGATCCGGTAAGTCCGCTCACATTATGATGTTGTCACCTATCGTAATGTCCCCATCATAGCGTCCATTGAAATGCCCACCCCGCCACCGATCCCCCGCCCCATTGAAATGCCTGTTTGCCGTTCTCCTCCGATCCCGGTTCCCGCCCCCGCCCCCCGCTCCCGCACGCTTTGCCATGGCCACCGCCCAGTACGTCCCACTCCCATCAAAACGGCTGTGCCCTTTCTAATGTCCTTCCCTCTTCCTATCCTGCGTCGCCCAGGGCGTCCATTCAAACGTTTTTTGGTCACTCCCGTCCCGCCCCCGCCCCCGTCCCTGCCCCGCCCGCTGTGCACATTACAATGGCCAACGCCAGTATGTCCCCGCACGTTCTCATTGTTCTTCGCATTGTAACGTCCCTCCCTTCAGTTTCCATGCCACCCGCGCTTCCCATTGAAATGCCCACTCGTGGTCTCGCCCCGCCCCGCTTTGCACATTGCAATGGCCAACGCCGGTATGTCCACGTCCTTTCTCATTGTTTCCGCATTGTAATGTCCCTCCCATCCGTTTCCCTGCCACCTGCGCTTCCCATTGAAATGGCCACTCATGTTTTCGCCCCCGCCCCGCTTTGCACATTGCAATGGCCAACGCCGGTATGTCCGCACGCGTTCTCACTCTCTATCGCATTGTAACGTCCCTCCCTTCCGTTTCCGTGCCACCCGGGCTTCCGTTGACATTCCGCCCACGCCCACGCCCCACATTGCAATGGCCACTGTCCCGTACGTTGGCTTTACGCATTGTAATGTCCCTCCCTGCTTTGATCCGCGCCGTTCCAGCCAGCACCCATTAAACGCCCACTTGTCCCTCGGCGTGGCGTGTTACAATGACAACGATTCTCTGCTGCCCACTCCCTATTCTCGCCCCTGCCCCCGCTCCTTTTGCAGGTTGCGACGACTACGGTCTGGTACGTCTGCAATATATTACTACCTTTTTGCCTGTTGTCACGTCCGTCCCCGCAGGATCTCGCCTCTTTTTAAACGCCCACACCTTCAGTGATACGCCCACTCGCTTTTCCGGCACATTACAATGCCAACTGTGCATACTGGTACCGCTGTGCATGTCATCCCTCCGTCTAGGATGCCCTCCCTGCCCATCAAAACGCCATTGTTGGACCCGCTCGCGTGGCAGCGCATTCACCTTGTGCTAATCCAGCGCATTGTGAGTCACCCGAGCCCATTGTAACGCCGTACCCTGCTCATTGTTACGCATTGAAACGGCAGACTTATACACCGCCCGATTCGACTTTTCTTGTTTGAGTGTGCTTCTTACAGTGCCAATGAGACACCAGAACAAAATTCATTATCAGCCTATCGGAATATGTACATGTAGCAAGATATGAGTACTACATATGAGTCCCAAGATGTGGCAAGATATGAGTCCAAAAATGACGCGGCATCCCCACAAGTGCCACTCCATTTGCGGCTACAGCCCTCAATTGGCCTTGCGAACACGGATGCCCTTCTTCGGCGGCACATACCCATGATCCTTGAGATATGCGGCGGGACCTCTATTCCGGCGTGGCAGCGCAGGTTCAGGAGTGTTCACGATATTGTCTCGAGGGGACAATGGATCGGATACTGCGTCATTCCTCTTTCGTTTCCTACCCGACGCTCCTTGTTCATTGTCGGGATCGACGTTCTCGTTGACAGTGATCCTCCTTTTTGCTCGTTTGGTTACCGCTTGGCCGTCTCCCACTTTCTCCCCATCCCTGGACACTGTTTGAGAGAGACTAACGCCACCAGACGATGTCGGATGGTTCGGAATATCGATCGAGTCATCGGAAATTGGTGGGATGCCCGGCTCGTTCGGTCCCGAGGGATGGCTGGGAGAATGACCGACGCCGCTGGATGCGGTGGTAGTAATTGGAACGCCTGGAGTGTCGTTGTGGGCTGATCTAGGGAGATCACTTGGTGCATTGGGAGGAAGACTGACGCCGCTCGACGCTGTGGTAGCGGTTGGAACGACCGGAGTGTCGTTGTGGTCTGGCGCTACCGGTATGCCCGGCTCGCTTGGTCCAGGAGGGTTGCTAGGTCCGTTGGGAGGAGGTGTGACGCCGCTTGACGCTGTGGCAGTATTTGGGCCGCCTGGAGTGTCGTGGTGGTCTGGCGCTACCGGGATGCCCGGCTCACTTGGTCCAGGGGGGTTGCTAGGTCCATTGGGAGGAGGCGTGACGCCGCTCGACGCTGTGGTAGCAGTCGGGCCGCCTGGAGTGTCGTTGTGATCCTCCCCTACAGGAGCTGCCAGGTCCCGTGGCTGGTGAGTGAGGGTTAGGACTTCGGTCTCAGGCTGTGAGGTGACTGAGATCCCTACCGTAGCCGAAGGTAGCGCAGCAATCTTGATCGGCAAGTCATCGACGACAGGAGGCGCAACGGCTGCTGCAGGAGCTTCCGGAATGGGCGGATTGATTGCAGCAGCGTCAGGCATGGGAGCTGTCATAGAATCTCCCATGGCAAGCTGTCCTGCGGCTGTGGCATTGATTGAGGGCGCCTGTGAAATGCCACCGGGAATCAGACCCGGGGGGGTGCTTGATTTGGGTATGGAGACATTTGACTGGGATGTCGGCGAGGGTGCGAAGCTGTTCGGCGGACCGCAAGCGCGAGTGTCACTGGGGTTCTGACTTTGTCCAAGGCTCGACGGGCCCACAGAGTCGTTCGACAGAGCATTCTGCGAGCACATAACCGCGTTTGACGGACCATAAACTAAGGCGGTACCATGTGTTGAACCTTGGGGGATAGGGTACGGAGGTACAGGGGCGTTGGAAGACGCTGCGAAGCCGTTGGATGATGATGTGAACTTGTTGAAGCCGTTACCTCGCGCTGAGCCCGCCAAGCCGTTGGATGCGAAGCCGTTGGATGCAAAGCCGTTGGATGCAAAGCCGTTAGACGATGCGAAGCCGTTGGCTGACGATGTAAATCTCGTTGAGCCCGCAAAGCCGTTGGACGCAAAGCCGTTGGACGCAAAGCCGTTGGATGCCGAGCCATTAGACAACGATGCGAAGCCGTTGGATAACGATCTGAAGCCGTCGCCTCGCGCTGAACCTGCAAAAAAGTCGTTGGACGCAACGCCGTTGGATGCGAAGTCGTTCGCTCGAGTGGAGCCTGGGGTACTGTCGGATGCAACAGCATTGGGCACAAAGCCATTTGATGACGATACGAAAGCGTTGGCCTGAGGTGATCCGGGGAGGACGGTGGCCGGTGATGTAGATGTAAAGGCGGTGGCGATAGCGTGTTCGGAAAGAGGGGTGACTTTCAGGATTGTGGATCCGTCACTACCTTCCAAGCCCCGTTCGGAGCGTGTCTTGTGGATAGTTGAGGGACCTGGGCTGGGTGACCGACTGGGAATTGGAAGGGTGACACCGTCGATGAACTCCATTGGCTCGTCGAAGGTCGATGCTAAGGGCTCTAAAAATTTCCAGCCGTCGTCGTCGTCACCGTCATCGTCATTGCAACCGCCACCATCACCACCACCGACTCCACTCAACGAGAATGCCCCGGCTGTGTCGAAAGTCGTGGAGAGCATGTCCAAGTCTTGAGCAGACTTCAGCGGTCTGGCAGACTCGGACATCGGACGTTTACCCTTATCAAGAACTGGAGATGCGTCCGCTAAGACCCAAGCTCAGCCCAAATCCTGGGTACAGTCTAGAGAAAACTCACAGCAGAGGCTATGACCAAACCTCACCAACGACGCCTGGAATGCATTGTAGGCTGGCCGATCGATCTTGGCCCACAGAGGTTGTCGAGGACGGTCCTTTGGCGATATCGACTGTACGCTGATTTTCCTTGTCAGATGTCGACGCCCTCAAGATCGCAAACATCTGTCGCTCACCTTCTTACCACAACCTGGCCCGTGGCTGACCGTCCCACCAGCGTGACCATCGCAACCATCCCCATATACTTGGATAACGCATCGATAAACGGTGGCAGGATTTCGTCGACCTTTTCGAAAGCCCTATTCATGGCTCTTCGGTGAGTGCACGGTTTTATGGGAGTGTCAAAGCTGCTCACCTCTGGTATTCTTCAGCTGTGCCACTCCAATTCGAACGCGCTTTCCATGCTTCCATTTTCTCGTTGAACTCAGCATCGCATCTTTCCTTTACAGCAGCCCGGACTTCTTCTGTCTCCTTCGACCATCTTTCGGTGATGAAGCTTCGGAGGAGGTTAATCCTTCGCCTACTGTCCACGCCGCCTCGCACACAGTCTTCCCACATGTTGTCAAATCCCGACTTCACTTTCTCATCGTAATACAACTCCGAGTAAACCCTCCATTCGGCTCTCCTTTTGGGACGATCGTTGCTGAGCTGGACAAGATATTGCAACACCTGATCGACGGCTGTATTGCTTTTGCCTCGGTGATTATAGTGATGTCGGAACCAGTTGGCGAGTTTCTACGGTACTAATCAGTAAATGTCTCAGGATGCCAATCTGGAGTATACTCACATTTCGAATCGCTTTCCTGGCAGACTCGCGTTTCGCTTCCACATCGATTTTTTCGTCTGGCGTCAAACCATTCAAGTCTTCGTCCAGACGCAACCCAGGTACCTCCAAGGGACCTTTCTTGTTGTTCCGATCGAGAATTTCGTAGCCGTATTTGTCGATAAAGGCCCTCAAAACTTCGGTGTAGAAGGCCGAACTGCCGCCGCCAGTCTGGAACCGTTCCCCGAACGAAGTAAGAAACTCTGTCTCATCTTCATTGAAATCGCTTTTTCGTCCGGTCTTTTGAGGCTCAGGCTTTTCAGCGGTGGTTTTGCGTCGCATGGCACGGGGAGCAGGAGCACGGGGAGCGGGAATGTAAACAGAGGGAAAATGCAAGACGAGTCCTGCACATTTAAGTCTTCAAACCACCGACACTCACACAACCATCATGCATCTTGCATCACACACATCACGTCAAGAACTCGTAGAAGCCATCAACGTATCAACGATCGCCTATCGCCTATCGCCTATCAACGAGCCACAGCTTCCCACCCGGAAACCGCTCCAACCCTTGCCCATGTATCTGCAACACACATCTCGTACCCTGCCAAACCCTCTCGTCAACCTCACGAGCACCTTTCCTGTATCTCGTGCATTTTGCTTCCGTTGTCATCGCCATCGCCGTCGCGTCAGAGTCAAGCCCGCATCAACATTTCGTACGTATTCCGCTAAGCTTCCTTTCTACTCAGGCTTCTATTGATCCACGTTCATCAACACAATTTAGTGCAGGGCGCTTTGACAATGGACATACATTTCCTGGCCGGCACTCTTCCGTTTCTGGGATTATCACTATCGAATGCTTGAGCGACGCTCGGGATCCATCCACCTCTCAAGTCCTCTGTGCTGCTTATAAGGGGGATGATGATATTGGGGTTCGTCATTGCCACCGCCAGAGTCCGGATGGACATTCGACAGGTACACCGGTCTTCGACTTCCCTCAGAACCCGTTCATCCAATTTGCCGCTTACAGACTAATTCAAGAAGACTGCGGTGCGGCCATACGCGTCTTATTCACCTCAGAGTCAAATCGGCGTACAACCAGTCATCCACTTCTAATTCAGATGCTTCGGTTCAACCCAATTCAATTGGATTCGCCGTTTACAGGCGACTAGGCGATATCAAGATAACAATCAAGACGACCGGTTTAACTTAATTTTTTTGCCCGTCCAACGGTAATATCGCCTGTTTTCGCTCCACGCCACCCAACGCATGAGATTCTCGATTTCCTCAACATGACAATGTGAAACGGCGATGAAGGAGATGACGATAAAGTATATACCTTTCGAATACATTTCGCAATGTACTCTTTTTCTTCATCATCGTCCGATGTGCGGTAATGCGGAATGACTTCAGGATAATGCAAGACCCAGCGGAGGAAGAGGGTCTGGAGAGGCGACCTGACCCCCCTGAATCGCAGACCGTCGTGGTAGTTCCTGATCTGCTTGAGGAACCACGTCCTGTGAGTAGAGGATATAACTGCGCATCGACGTTATTGAGTCATGAATACAACGAGGATATGCTACTCGCCGTGGTTGGTGTGAAACTTAGACTTGACCATCTCCGGTGCTGCTGGTAATACCAAGAGGGCAAGAGATGAGCAAATCGCTCACTGGATACCGTGTCTTATATAGGTGACAGCGGCGCCTGGGCCAGGCCGGTTCGCTGTCAACCATATTAGCTGGAGAAGTGGTGTCCCGAATCGGCATTTCCTAATTTAGTAGGTCCAGAGCTGAACAGACGAATGGCCTCAAAGACATGTCGTCCAGTTGGTCCAAGCCTCCCAGAACACGGCATCACATCGCGAACATACACGGAGTACGCCCTATGCAAAAATCTGCCCACTTTCATTGGATGGATAGTGTTGGCGAAAAGGTCAGACCACCAGATGCAAATTCATCCAGTCGCGTCCGCTAACTTGCACTGGTACTACATTCTCAATCGCTCGACCCGTGTCCCATGCGCTCATGCCTCGACCAAGACTTTACAAGTCCGCTGCTGAGCGTCGAGATGCAAACTGCTTGAAGAGCCGGCGATCTTACCACAAGTATGTGTCGTCGTCCGAGTCGGTGTCTTCTGTCTGACCTTATGTTTTTAGACACAAAGGTACAATTTCCGAACGGCGGCGTGGCAATCGGGCAAGACGTTCCAACTGTCTGACGACCCATACAGAAAGGTTGGCATGTCTCAGTTGTGTCTACGGTGCTGACATCTCTTGTTCAAAAGGCGGCGTGCCAGTGGGACAAAACATCCCGACTCTCATACAACAAGCCATAATGAGAGGTACGCTCACATCTCCGCTATCTCTGCTGTACTGACATGTCTCCCTGAGTGATCGGTCGGAGCAAACGCAAGCGCAGAGACTGGTCCGCCGTTTTCGCAACATTATTGGGGAATCTCCTTCGGTGTTCATCGAGAATTTGTATCTCAAGTACGAAGCGCAGCTGAGGGAAGACATCGACGATCTCAGCATGCTAGAAGATGCGATCAGTCGGTTGGAAGAAGTCGGGCTTGCTGTCACGCAGTGTGGGGATGGATTGCTGCAGACACAGGGGTACAGCACCGAGTACCGCCATCTAGAAGGCCTTGGGAGGGAGGTCCGGGAAGTCATCCAGATGCTGGAGGACGTTCTGAGCGAAGGATTGTCGGAGCCTTTGGGATTGCTCCTTGCTCACCGTAATGGTACTCTATTGTATCAGCGGATCTAGTGGAGCGAGCAGGGGTGGGTTGTATCAATTGGTGTGAGCTTAGTCAAGCCATCGGGCGGGGGTCGACAAATATAATTGGTGGCAGGGGGCCACACGCAAGACAAAGCACAAGATATAGATATATAAAATGAGCGCTATCTAAACACTCATTTTCACCACCTCTCCCGTAGCGAGAGCTTCCGCGAAGCGATCTTCCGCGGCAATTCTCGTCGAGAACACCTGGGTCCGGATACCGGGAATACTGACATCGAGATTGTCAGGATTCTGAACAAGGTGTCGAACGCTAACCGACTTTTACCGCAGTTTAGAACGTTTGACTGACGGAGAAGGTCTGGACAAAATTCCGGTCAGTATATTGTCTTATTGTTCTTTTCCGCTTTTCACGAACACATCATCAGGATCGGTTGCCACAATTCATGCTAATGATTCGGCAATGGAGACACATCAAGATGGCTAAGAGAGCTGGTCGAGGCCATGCTGCGACTGGTATTGGTGGCACGGGACAGGGCGAACTTGCAATATTGTGTCGTGCGTGCCCGCAACCCCTTATCAATCTCTCCGCGGGCTGGATGGATGCTCCTCCCCATGAACGGTTAGCCATCTGCTCGGGTTTTTGGATCGGGGTGCGCGTTGACACCGAAGTCTTGCAGCTGGCTCTATACGCAAATCATCGCTGGGGACGCAAACTTCAAACAAAAGGCCCGGATGCGTTCAAGTACCACCCAAGACCCGCCGCTCGGGCCGGGATGGGGTACGTTTGTCAACAATGAGGTTTACATGGACCACATCTCGAAGCATGTCGATGAGGACGAGGTTTGTTTTCCTGTATCGCACACCTCGTCTCTGTGACAATGCCATCCACAGATTAGTCACTGTGTCGGCTTTGCCGCACTCTGGAATGCCAATACCAAACGTGCCAAGGGAATGAGCGCGTCAGGCATTGGCTCTGTGAGCTGCGCTCGCCATGAGTGTTACTTACCAAACGGCACCGGCGATCTTCAGAAGGGTGAGCGGTGAGTACTGATTTTATGTAAACACAACGCGAGAGCTGAGTCCATGCACTCCTAGCTACGTCAACATGGACTTCATATTCCTAGCAAGCCTGGCAGCCCAAGCGGCGTTGGACATCATCATGTCATATGACATCGCCTGCCAGTGGTCAAAGAAATTCAAACAACGGATGCATGACATGCCGAACTGGCTGCAGCTTGCAAGCAACATACGGCTCCGTTTCCGTGTTCCCAAATTCCATTTGCCCGCTCACGTCCAGAAATGTTGGGCACCGTTTTCCTTCAATTACACACATGGTGTCGGACGGACAGATGGTGAGGGTGTGGAACGGAATTGGGCCTGGCTCAATGGTATCGCTCGTTGTGTGTCAATGATGGGACCAGGTGGCCGTTGGGATACGCTGGATGATTTCTGTAACTACCACAATTGGCGGAAGACTGTGGCATTGGGTGAGCGTCGTGTTGTGTGTTTGTTCGCGTTATTTGTCTCATCCAAACTTATCAGGCAATCAGTTGTTGCGGAAGCTCACACTGGCGTTGCCTCAGGCAGTGGTCCACCATCGCGCCTATAACGCATTCACCGACAGCATGCGCGCCGAGCAGCCAGCTCTCTTAGCAGAGTGGGAACGGCAAGTTGAGCAGTGGGAGCTCGACCCCACCCAACCATGTCCGTACGATTTACCCGAAGAAAGTAGGTAGCCGATCTGCCGCATTGTAATTCGCTGACGTCAGGTCCTCAGAGGTGACCCTAGCTTCGGTTAAGAAGATGATGTCCGAGGAGGAGTATAAGCAGGCGACACGTGGCGAGGTGGTGACCAGCGCCCTAAATATCAGCGCCAGTCAATTTGTTATTTTGGGGATTGAACTGGAGGATCAAATGTAAGAGCACTTCGATCTTCCTTGGATCAGTCTAACCGCAGCACACAGACAAGACTTGGCCGCCGATGTCGAGCGTTCGAAGACAACCATCCAGGTGACTGATATCTTCAAACGACGCACTGCTCTGGTTAGCCGTATCCAGAAGTTCACTGAAGTCCAACGGACCTTTATGCCTGATCTCCATGATGACGCGACATCTTCGCCAACGGACGAGGAAGACGACAACGACGACTCGCACCCCGACGAGACCAAAATACTTTTACCGTCATCCTTACCTGCAGATCTGCGTCAACAATCATGTGTTCCGCATCTGTCAGACCTCGAAGACCGTCTTCGCTATGCCCAGGCTATGGAAGCTCTGTCCAGTTTGCGCCGGCACCTGCGAACAAGAATTATGGCGCGCAACCTCAGCAACAAGAATGCGTCTTCTCAAGGCACTTTCCGTCGATCGCGGTCCTTGCAAAATCAAGCAGAAAGGCATGTCAAAGCTTCTCAAAGACAATACAACACAGCGCGCACTGCACTGCTCTCTTTAAGGGGCCCTGGAGAGTGGGAGAAGAAGTTGCAGGTCTTGAAACAGGAGGACGTCCGAGGCATTAGCGAGAAAGCGATGACGGCAGAGGAGGCGGAGGATTATCGCAGAACACGACATATAGCTGGATTGACCGAACAAGGCAATCCGGACGAGCAGAATCTCCCCTTAGCAATGTTTAAC
This sequence comes from Hygrocybe conica, assembly GCA_900068975.1. Classification (NCBI taxonomy): domain Eukaryota; kingdom Fungi; phylum Basidiomycota; class Agaricomycetes; order Agaricales; family Hygrophoraceae; genus Hygrocybe; species Hygrocybe conica. The sequence goes on along the minus strand of CEMM01322842.1, from coordinate 1,034 downwards.
CCAAGGCTCGCCCTCGGCGATGGAAGACGAACGTTATCGTGGATTTGGTACTCAACGACCGACGGCGAGCTGCAAGAGAATTCATCCCACGTTGATGCGAGTGAGTGGGATTTGTGTGGATAATCCGCGAGCGATCTGATGATGGTTATGAAGGTCTGCGGGTCGAATGGGCCAAGTGTCGAGCTCGAGCGGCGCGCTGGCGTGAGGAAATTCAACTGGTCGAGGAGGAGATGCGACGTGTACTAGCCTTCGGTTGGAAGCGTGCGCAGTACTGGCAGCAACATGCCAAAGATCGAACAGGCGACACCAGCTATCTCGCCGAGGGACAAATTGCTTATGCAATTGAACAGGGCAAGTCCGAAGAACGTCGGGCAGTTTTTTGGGCATCGACATGGAGTACAGTTCGTGAGAGGGCGAGAGTTGTTTTGAAAGGTCTGCTTTCGGGTGATGATGACTTTGATAGCAGCCTTCCTGAGTTGACTGTGGTCATTGAGGCTGACGAGGCTGACGAGGCTGAAGGGGGCGATGGGGGCGATGGGGGCGATGGGGACGAGTAGTCCGATTGCTGGTACTTTCGTGCTCATGTTTTTTTTTTTTAAAAAAAAAAAAACAATCTATCAACGCGGTTACAATGTTATGTATGAGGTGAATCGGCCAGAGCCACTGGGTCATAACAATACAGTGAGTTAGAAGGCATTTTAATGAGTGTCGGAAGCGGGGGTTCAAGGGGGACGAACATTTCGGGGCAGGTGCCTCGACAACTGGGCGTTTCAATAGGCGTCGGGGCGGGATCTGACGTGGAGAACGTGAAGGGAGTGGACGGACAGGATCGTTGGCACAAGGGCGTTTTAACGGACGCTGGGACGGCGGGGAGGGACGTTACAACGCGGAAAACAATGAGAAAGGACGCGGACATACCGGCGTTGGCCATAACAATGGGCAGAGCGTGGCGGTGGCGAGAACAACAAGTGGGTATTTCAATGGGAAGCGTGGGTGGCACGGAAACGGAAACGGAAGGGAGGGACGTTACAATG
>CEMM01322823.1:0-13006 GCA_900068975.1 Hygrocybe conica | reverse complement strand
TCGCCAAGCGCATGCCACTTGTATGTGTTTAGGTTGAGTACTTTGGTCCCGGGATGAGAACTGGCGGCTGCAGCCTGGTTGCTAGTGGGGCGCATTGCTGCTGTTTGTCGCCGACGTGCAGTTTCTTCGTGAGGAAGTTCTTTTGTGTGGAATGCTTTGCATGTGTATGACTTGAAGCGCCGCACATACCTTCCAAGCCTCGTCGTTGAGGTGTCAAGAAAGCGGAGCGTTGTGTCGGTGTGTAATCTGAGCTTGGCAAGCGCATGCCAGTACGCCAATTCAAATAGCAGCGTGAGAACAATTTCGTTGTGAGGAGCAGGCAGGAGGTGCTCGAAGACAGGTATTGCACACTGTAAATGCATTTATGAGATCATCACGAGCTGTTCTTGAATGGTCGACGTACCTGTAACAAATCCTCGTAATCCCTTGCAGCAAGTTTCTTCATTCCTGAAACGTTGTTGCGAAACCGACGTATAGAGCTCCTGCCAAATGCTGGGACTTGACGATACCTGCCATCCCAGAATCAACTCGATACAAAAAATATTAATATGTGATCTGACCTTTCATTCAATGTCTGGATCGCTTCGCCTCCATATGCATAGAGAATTCGCAACAATTGACGAAAGACATTCATCCAGATGCCAATCTCAAATTCATGGAGGAGATCGACAATGTATAACAAGAAATAATTGAAGCCGAACGACGACAGCTTGGAGGAAAAGGCATTCTAGTACGCATGAAAAAAATGAGCACGCATAGAATGCCGGCATTCGTGCGTGGCGCTCACAACAGTCGGCACCATTGATTCTGACCCCAATTTACTGTCCACAGTAGTACCCTTGATGCTAGCACCCTTCTCGTACACCAGCTTACGTGCTTTTGCTATGTTTGTACGTCGAACGTGGTTGTCAACTCGTACCTGCGAGACGCGGTTCTCCAAATCAGCCTTGGACCCCATTTTGTGAACCTCGTTGATCTCTGCTAGGCAACGCGGACAGAGGCATTTTCCCAGGGAGCGGATGCAGACGTAGAGTACCCTTGATGAAATTGTCAAGTAAGAACACTTGGTAGATCAATTACTCACTTTTCAGGGTAATCGGCAGAGTGCGTAACAACACGAAGAAAGGCACGGCGGAAAACGTGATCCGCAAATTCGCAGACCATGCCATCTCTGTACATTTCAATGAAAGCGTCGTCCATTATCAATAGCCAGATGGCGTGAACGATCTCGCGCTTGCAATGAGACATAACAGCAGCAGATGCAGCGGTTCGGAATTGATTTCGGTACCAGTCCTGGAAGGTAACGCTGAACTACAAAATGCATCACTGTTCGCCCTGACAATCTGGTCAAGGAGCGTTACTCACTTTGGGAATGTACGCAATATGGTGGGCAGAGAATGAGGATGGCTTGGCCCGCACATACTTTGAAAGGTTCCCAAAAAAGAGATATATTGGCCAAAGCGACGCCGTTCCAAAGGATGCGAGTTGAGTTGAATCAGACCACAGCATAAGAGGGATGACAACTTTCTCAAGTTTACAGTTGGGCRYACTGTTCTGMAYTGATYCATGTGCTTCGATCAMGACRTCGGATGTGTACAKTTCTGAATARAGACGCTCCACAGGGTCGTCYGGGCTTGCCTGCCAAAATTCCCTGAACGGTGCAAGATGGTATCGTAACGCATCGCTTTCCTTCAATGCCGCCTTGACGACCTCCGTTATTTTGCGATAGAACAGACCGTGTGCCTCAAAGTGAGGAGCTGTTGCCTCAGTCATTCTTGGCATCTTAAAGCGCTTTTCAATCGGCACTGGGATGGAGACCGAGGCTTCTATCCATCCATCCGCTGCAGAAAAGATCGACGATGCGTCGTCATGATGAAAATCAAGTCGGCCAGCTTCGCGCATGGCTGAAAAATTTTCCAGGTGGCGGAGATCAAAGTCAGGTGCACGTAAGACGTTTACGAGGCGGTTGAGTTCGCCGAGTGACTTGGTGCTGGAGATGGCTTGATACCAATGCATGAGTCGAAATGTAGACACGTTCGGGTACGGGGCAAAGAAGTTGAGACATGGGTTTGTTCCGATGGGTGACGAAGGCGATGATTCTGACTGGGTAAACGTTGGGGAAATATAGAGGCTATCCATGCCGATGAATTCATCAGGGGTGAAGGATGGAATGCCCGTCGTATATTCACGATATACGCCGAAATCGTTCGGTTTAGTGATGACAGATGCAGGTGCGATACTGGCTGGGGAGACGGGTGCATGCGTTTCTGTATCTTCAGGTTCGTCCTCATCTGAGGACATCAACAAGTCAGCGAGAGTGATCGGGCCCTGCCCGGGCATGCGAGGAAGAAGGTCAACAAATATTCGAGGCAGCCTAGTCTGGCGAGCAGGAAGTCCAGATGGGCGATAAAGAACGATCGGTGCATCATGATGGGGCTGCAAGTATTGGGGTTAGTAAAAATGTCGGAGACGGGCCTTAAATGATGCAGAGCTACCTGCAACCGTTCATCACCATCAACCTCCATCCAAACCGGATCCTCAACAGCCGCGGGCGCCGCTTGAGCCTGAACCGCGTCTCGATTCTCCGCCGAGTCCTCTTGCCGGTTCCGTCTGAAATCCCCTAGACGTACACGGAGAGCATTGGTAGGAAGTGCCTTGTAAGGTACACAACATCGACGATGGGTAGCTAGCCCCTTCGCTGTAGAGAACGAGGCAGAAGCACAACCTGCACATCTGTAAGTCATGCCAGCTGCCTGAGTGGGAGTCCGAGTCACACTGAACCTTGGCAGAGTCTCGCCCGAGATGTCCGATGGGTGCGGCATCCTCCCGGCTGTAACACCAAAATCTAATCAGATTGAAACTACAATATATTACATGATACTGACAATCAGCCCATTACTGAGAATCAGTTGGCGATCGGCGCGGAGGTTGTCGAGTAACACTGTTTGTCGAGCTTGCTCAGCCGATATGTCCACATCTTCGTTCGATGACATGCAGGGGAGTTGGTGAAACTGGAGGGTGCTGTACCGCTGTTCGGCATCTGCAAGGACTTCTTGAGCGTCGGAAGAGTCCATCTGAAGATTCCTGAGCTGATGAGTCAGGGCGTCCCGCTCGGACTGCCTATCTTTGAGAGAGGCGGAAGTTTCGGCGATATTTGACTGGGCGCACTCCAAGAGACTTCGGGTCTCCTGGCGTGCGATCGTCCGTCGTTGGAGATCACCGAGGTGTTCTTCGTCGTGAGTTTGCTAACATTTTGACAGCATCAGACACTGCACGCACTGGCAGATTCAGCAAGAGCGTAGATCTTACCCGGGTTGGCGGTGGGTGTCGTATCAGAGTCCCATCTGGAGCTCTTGTGGGTGGGAAACGACGCTGTGGGATTGTGTGATCGTACACGGTTATCTGGGAAGCATTGAATTTCTTCCCCAGTAGCCTGCAGGTGGTTGGGTTTAGCGTTGAAATGGATTGCGTGGGGTCTCTCGATACTCACCGCTTGATACACGGATAATATTCTGTCTCGATCCATGACTGATCTTTCCACGTTTGCTCGGCCCAAGCCTTCCTAACAGTCTCCTCGTCCTCTCCCCATCCCTGCAGCGTTTCGAAGCCGGCTTTTTCGAGCATGAGCCCCTGCCAGTGTTCAGCCCGCTCCTCGACAGAGCGACTGCGCAAGTCCTGGATCTCGACTTGACAGGTGTCCGGTCTGTGGTCGCTGATCGGTCTGAGATGCTCGTCCTCAGGCAACCAGGGGAGTTGGCTTGGCTCGACGTGGGCAAAGTTGATATTGGCCGAGCGCATTGGAGTAGTATCGTGTCCAGCTGTGGCATCGGAGAGCCGCCGCACTGGGACGAAATAATGCAAAGACGATCTACTGATATTGTGGCTCCTCGGGGTTGCTGATGCAGGCCATTGGCCGTTGGCCGCTGGGCGTGACGGAAAGTGGTTAGTGGCTGTTAGCGTTCGGGGCTGGGCGGTTGGCGATGGAGAGGAGGGGTGGCGTTGTGCATTGGCGTTCGGGGTGGTGTGTGATGGTAGCTGGGGGTGGTGTATTGGCCATTTTGGCACGGGCTTGTGGTCGTCGTCGCTATCAGCAGACGAGGGCCAAAAAAACGTCACGGTTATGATTCGCCGTTGAAGTGTTCCACTGGGGGGTCTGAAGAGATGAAGACTTGGTGTGATGGCCGGGGGGGAGGAGATCACTATTGGCGTCGGCTGGTTCTCGGGGGGAGGCGGGGGAGGCCGATCCAAGGGGAGATTGATGTCCTGGCCATTTTGAGCTTTGGAACGCACGTAGGAGGCAACATCGGCCCGGGGACGGGGGAAAGCAGTGTATGAGATGGATAGAGCGCGGGATCGTATGGGATAATCAGCTGTGTTGTTGGATAGCGAGCTGTAATCGAAGAGAGAACGGAGAGGTGAGGGGGGTAGGGGTAATCTGGGCGAATAAGAAGAGATGCCGAATTGCATCAAAGCTGGTTGTTTCGTATTCGCGTCGGTCGGGGTCAAGAGCCAGCTGATCAAGATCAGCATCTTGGACGGTTGTGGGAGGCCGCCTAGCAGGGGCGGGGATCGTCTGTGAGAGCTGCTGGGCAGGTCGTTCAACGACAGTGGACTCGGACTACGTGACCTGATAAGCTTGAGCCTGGGATGGCCCGGGGGCCTCACGTGAAACGGACGATGGTGGCCGACGGGGGCTGCGGGCGGCGAGGATAAGGGAACGCCACGATAGCAATGACCGATGACCGATGACGCGATGGGAAACAACAGGCAGGAGGAACGAGGACGAATGGTGGCGGACGACTCGGTGGGCTATCACGTGATGTAGCGGACGACCGTCGGGATCGTCGGGACCCCGCGGACCGGCGTCGGGATATCATCGGGAGTCAGGACCGAGATCAAAATGCAGTATTTTTTCATATCCATCAAGCTACGCGTCACACCTTTGTGACGCGTGACTGTAGTAATCTGTGATCCCGGTCGCTCTCCATAGCAACAACCGCTGGGCGCAACTTGGGTCGCTTGCGAGTAAGCACCATTTATGAGTCATATCCACAATTGTTGACGTTATGGGTGCTAAAATCGGTAGGCCGATGATATGGCCAGTCTTTTCAGTACTTTAGGTGATCTCCTCACTGGCAAGTCTCGTTCTACTCGACGTGCGACTCGGACTCCGAAGCGAGCTCCGAAGGTCGATAAAGCTCAACCGGACCCCCTCACGCAACTGCCAGTGTCATCCGAAAACCAAGCACTGATCCTCAAATTCCGAACTATCACGACGTTGATCAGCGCCCTCCAATCCGCTCAGCATAATGAGAGCGATCTTGACGGAACTCGTACCCACGCCCCTGACACAGCTCGCGATCTTCGGGTCCTCACCTCCCTCTCAGTTGTTATGAGTCGGAAAAAGGAGGTGACAGCCGTGGTCTCCAATGATCCCCGAGAACAAGGCGCTGAAATGCAAGTTATTGCGACGAGCCCAGAAGTGTTGTCAGTGCCATTGGAGGACCCTGCTGCATTACTGTCACGATCCGGGCCTGACCTGCGACGACAAAACTTTATTGCACTCCAAAACCCCCGTCGTGAAGGAATAAACCCACCGGCAAACTCAGAGAGCGAATTTGAGGTTTGGGAGACCTCCATCGAGGGCTTCGAAGTGTCCACGCCCTTCGATAGCGTCTTTCAGATTCGGTAGGTGCACTGTCCTGTGATGTCGAATGCTGTCCGCTGAACCACTTCAATTACTCTTGGTTTAGCAATAAGCTGTCGTTCAGCCAACATGTCGCTGCCCTAAATCATCTCCTAAACGCCTACATCGACGTTGCACAGGCAGACGACTCCCAGAGGCATCGGGTGGAAGCAAATCTACACGACTACATCGTCACACAGTTATCGCCACGAATGCAGGATCGCATGAATGCCCAGGCGTGTCGACACTATCTCGCCGCTTTGGTCGACATCAAGCTTGATCAGTTCAATGATACACTTCCCATAAGCGATCCTGTCCCGCTCAGCAAGTCACAGGTCGTTCGTGATCAAGCTTTCCTTTCTATCCTCCACAGTAAAAACATGCGGACGTACCTCCCGAAGATCGGTGTCGCCGTGCCAAATCTGTTGGAGGTCAGGCCGCCACCGTCACCTCCGACAGACGCCCCAGTCACCACCTTTTACACAAAATCTACAGCTATAGAGATACACACATTCATTGTTCAGACGATGAAGGACATGTCGTCCACAACCGATTGCATCACTCAGTCCATGAACAGGCTGCGCTCCGACGAGATACCAGAGCAAGAGATGAAGAAGACGAAGGAAAACCTGCGCTTTCTAGTCAATCGTGCATCGCTAGCCGGTCACCTTATTTGGCTTTTCGTTTATTCGTCCGCCGCTCCAGCTCATCTTCAAAGGCTCGAAATAATATTAAGCAACAATGTCCGAAAGCTCAAGGTCGCTCATGACAAGGAGGTGGCGAAAAAACGAGCGGAGGAGCAGGAAGCGAAGCGCTTGAAGTCCGATAAAAAAAGGAAAATGAAAGCTGGCAGCATGCTGTCTGTGCTCGGTGTCGGTGAACGTGAACGCGTAGAGCCGGAGAAACCCGGGCCCCCCGAGACTGTTGACGACATCGAGGAGGATTTGGATGGTTTCTTTCATGAATATGACGAAGACGATAACATCGTAGTCAGCGGATCCGTCAAACCAGAGGACGAGAATGAATGGAAGCCGATCGTGAGGAGGATTTTGCAATTCATGCGCCGACAAGTCAGTCACATCCAATCTCTCAAAACGTTGTGCCACATGTGTCGCCAAATGTCCGCCCTCCGAGTCGAGAATCCACCCCACATCTCCATCAAGGTGCTTGCGGTCGCTTACCAGGGTGACACGACGCAACCCTGGCGAGACGTCATCCATAGCACTTGCAAGAAACTAAACGAACCGGGCAAGGAGGTTGATGCTGGCAAAGTGATCAGCACCATTATAGAGCGGGGCATTATCAACTCTGGGAAAACACACCTTCCTTTTGGCGGCACGCTCCATTGCGAGGCTTGTCTTGTAAGCCTTGTCCAGGGTGGTGAATTGGGCCGCATGCTTGGTATTGTAAGTCGGTGGCTTGTTTCAATACGATGCTATCTGATTCCTTGGGTGTAGAAGATCGATGAGTCAATGATCGGTGTATCCAAAAGATGCTGCCCCCTTTGTACGAAGCTGATGGAGTTGTTATGCCCGGAGGGATTGGACGAAATACGAATTGCCGGCTCCCATCACACGATTTATAGCTGCACCCTCCCACACTGGCTAAACCCAGACGTAATGCAGAAGATGGTGGCATACGCCCAGGGCATACTACACGACACTCTTCTGCACTTAATGCGCCATCCTACGAGACGCGACAGAATGTCTGGTGATTCAGTCGGATTCTCTGCCAGCTCCAGCAAGGAAGATATTGGCGAGATCTCCGGAGTTGTGGATTATTTCGGCAACTCTGAGGGTGACGATGACTTCGACTTCGACGAATACCTTAAGGCTGAACGTGAACTCGAACGTGCCAAAACCGCTGCTGCGCTCGTCGTCGAGTCTGTCACGGTCACCGAGTCCGAACCTGTCACTGAGTCCGAGCCCGTCACCGAGTCCGAGCCTGGGTCTGACATCGAGGTGGAACGTGATGAGGAGATGGAGAACCTGCCAGTGGATACCGAGCTTGGATGATTTGGGTGCGATTCTTTGAATAACTTAATCCCTACCATGCCAGTGCCAGTCACGGTTACGCCGCTTCACGGACTCGGAGCCCGACTCCGAGTCGGAGTCCTTGGTTTGCTGATCTATTATTGGCAGGGCCAGGCGATCGAGACAGATTCGGACGACTCCCTCCATGTATATACACCGACGCCTTTTGTTATGTCCGAATCAGTACTAAGCTACCTTGGCCGGCGTGACTTGTCAGTGAGTTTCCCCTTTGGTCGGGTTCCCGGACCGGCAAGTCCGAATCGACAATAAAAAATTACATTGAGTCGGATGTGTTGGATGATTACAAAAATATACACAAAAATCGCCTATTATTTGAGCAGAAGACGGGCTACTCATCGACATCTGAGTCCGTGATTTCTATGGCGTCCATCTCCTCTGCAGCAGTGCAATAATGTGATCGGAATGCCGGTCGGGTCATGATCAAGCCACAGGAGCATTTCGCGAATAGCGCCCGGAAATCGCGTTCGGACAGGCCAGGGCGGACTGCGGAGTTGAGTTGCAGAAGTAGAAGTAACGGCTTGGGATGGCTATTGTGGCAGAACTTTCGCTTCGGCATGGAGCTGTTGCCTATATCTGCGAGGTGTGAACTTCAGGCATCGAAGGAAGAAAAGAAGCAACCATACCACTCATCGCATATGACCTCTTGAGTCGTCTGCCAACGGCACTCCTCAACGCGACATGCCTGTTTTCGCTTACTGATTCCCCTAAATAAAAGACGTCTGGAGGTCGAGGCTCGTCCGCATCTCCAGACATTGTGTGAGGACCGGATCGGGAGACATAATGGAAGGTGTATACCTCTGCGAAGATAAAGGCATAGAGGAGTTCCGATCTTGACATACATTTCTTCAAGTGGTACTAAACGGGGATCAGCTGGCGACTCCACCCTGCAATAGCTGTCGATGACTGACCAAAATATTTACAAGTGCCAGTTGCGCAACGGGCAACATACTGTCCCGAACGTCGACCCGACAGTGTCATGACGAACGCAGCCTCTGTGAATGTGGCGATAGCCTCGATGATGGCGGGGCAAACACAACAGGGTCCCAGGAAGCGATGTGACAAACGATGGGCAGCAAGATCTGATGGCGTCACTCGCTCCCTGACGTCGTTCACAGGCCTATCCGAGTCACTGGTCAGCCATGTGGAAAAAGAGGGAAGTTGGTGGCATCATACCATCTCCATAGACACAATCCGCGGCCAGCAGAGACGTCGAACTGAAGAATGACATTCGATGTCCGTATCTGGTGAAGGTAAAGTTCTTCAGGCTGATGAGTTGGCATGATGCGGATGTGAATGGACCGCGACACTGGCAACCTGCCGATGCGAAGAGGCCTTTTAATGCCTTGTGAGTGGTGAGTCACGGAAAATAGGCATTATTCACCATGAATCAGTCTGACTCGTAGTACGACTCATGGTCCTGGCGAAAAAAAAGAGAAAACTGCCTAGTTGTTGGATTTTGTTCCGCAAGAACCGGCCCGGTCAACCGTGACCGCATTCGGCACGTCGGCATCTCCTTCTTCGGACCAGCGATGTCGACCTCCTCCGAGTCCGAGTCCTCAGGCTGCTGCCGGAACGGGTATTTCCAGGTGGTTATGGTTCGGCTTGGCCCAACCACAAGAAGTGCGGATTCGAATCGACCTTACTCTTGCAGATGTTGCAACTCGACCACCACGACAGCCTCCAAGTCTACTGGCAGCCTGCCAGTGAGTGGCAGAATTTTTGTTTGTCCGACTCGGAGTCACCGTGACGTCGAGGTGCCTGGACTCGGAGAATCACACGAGTCACGCCTGGCAAGATATAAGCTTGCGGTACTTTTGCTTTTTGTTCGCTCCAGGCCTTCTCCAAGTCCTCTCATGGACCGTCGCTCTCCCGATCCCGAGCCGCTCAATCACAGTCCCAACACTCTCCTCGAATGCTTAAGAGAAGGCAGGGCTGGCGGAAGGCGTCATAAGTACGAGTGAGCCTCAGTTTTTCAACCACACTGACACAAAAACTAACTTGAAAGTCGAACGTAGCAAATCTGGACCCATGGGACCATATCTGAGGGCCGCACGTTGGATTCCACCCGGGATAAATCCCTTCATTGATCCACGCGGAATGTTGTACGACGGGATGAAGACAGAGTTCACACGCAATAGGGGAGACGCCGGGTGAGTATTCACCATTAAATATTCACATTACCTGGCTGACTTCGTGACAGACTCGATATCAACGAGACCGTTCTGCAACGCAACTTACGTCTCAGGAACATCGAGGCATTTGAAAAGTTTAAGAGTCTGCTGCCTGGGTTTAGCGCAACAATCAACTCCTTTGAAGACCACCCCGACCTTATCGACGAGTTTGTCAATATCTTGAGTGGTCCTACTTCGATTTAAGTGGATATTGAGCCTAACATCACCCCCAGATTGCTGAAAATGCGCGCAATGCGCGCAGTGAAGACATATATAAGATTCGCACGCGCGGCATCCGGCACGTTCTTGGCAACGACTTCGAGACGTGTAGTTTCGACCCTCCCCTTGACCCATACGGCGACAAGATTCATCGTGGGTGGAACCATCCGCAGACCGCCCGCGCTCTGTGTCCCACGCGCTTACTGGATGATTTTGATGATGATCCTGAGTACGTTTTATTTATGTACTGGCACATGCGTTGTTTTAAATCCTACTGTAGAGCATTCGTGGAGAACGTCAAGGATGGCAAGCTCAAGATTACGTCGGGCGAATTTCCAGCCTTTGTATACCCATCCAGCAAGAGATTTGATCCAGCCAACAGGGGCCAAGGTCTTCTTCGCGGGGAAGCCCTTGTACGCGTACGTGGAGACCATCCACTGGCAGTATGCACTTGCGATATTAACAATGACCTGCACAAGACCTTTCGCCTCCTTTTCACCGGAGCAAGTTCCGCGGCTACTGGCTTCTGCCCCAAAGGCATCAAGAAGTGTAAAGCAGCCATACACAGCATCAGAGAGCCTGCGCCGGAAACCATCGCATATTCGGCGGTTCTTGTTAGTTTCTCACTTGTGGTCTTTTCCGCCTCTCTGATCACGGTCCCAGAACCGCTTCAGTCTCTCTTCTGTAGAGTCTTGGTCCAATGTGGACGGGACCTATCAGCTTGAGAGATTGTGGAGCTACGTCGTCAAGCTTTTCGACCCTGAAAAAGGCATGCTTCCGAGCTGGATTCAAGATACAACGGAGTGGTGGAGAGAGTAAGCTTTCTCCCCTTTCCTGGTCCATATCCAACTCTCGTTTCAGTCAGGTACCGGGATTGAGGACCTTGCTGTCCGTTCAAGATATGGATTGCGACTCTGATGATGATGACACCAATGATTTTATGATATTACGTCGCCAGGCTGCCCGTGAATGGGCAGGCGATGGTACTCACGGCGGAGACAGCAACGTCATGCAAGCAATCTTCTGGCCCGCTCCTCTTCGGAACGACAACCGCAGGGCTAACTCGTCAGCTCGGTCAAGGCTTCAGAGCCCCACGGTCGTTCAGGTTCAGATTCCGCAAGTCGTTCGACCTCGCACCTCTGCTAGTACCCGAAGTCCTCAGGCTACGCAGGTGCTCGCTCACACTCCCCTGACTCCCTCACGTCGCGTTCAGATTCCTCAAGTCCTTCAGCTCTCCCCTCCGCATTCTCAGAGGTCTCGAGCCACTCAACCTCGGCGCCCTTCACCTGCTCCGGTATCCAACCGGTTCGCTACCGCTCAAGGTACCCGGGCTTCCACGCAAGCGCCAGATACGCTATTGCGACCGCTTCAATCCGTTCAGTGGGCTAGCCCCCAGGTATGGACCAAACGACTCGCATCCTTTCACGCACTTAAGTATCTTGTAGGTGACCAATGCTCAAGTTTTCCCTGTTCCTATCAGTAGGGAAAGTACCCATACTCAATTCGCCCGAGGGAGCGACGAGGGAGCCGATGAGATTGCTGGATTCGTTCACCCTCCTCCCCGGCGTTCTCGAAGATCTCAAGTCACCCCGAGTCGGCGCCCTCTACTTGCTCCGGTATACGACGGGATCGCTGTCGCTCAAGATATCTGGGCTTCCACACAAGACGCAGAGACGCCGTTGCGACGAAATCGACAGCCGCTTCAGCCCACTCAGGTACAGACCAGACGACTCGCATCCTTTCACACGCTCTAAGCATCTTGTAGTTGTCCGATGGCCAAGCTGTCCCTGTTACTATTGGCAGGAAGAGGACCCACGCTCAAATCGCCCAGGAGAGCGACGGGGCACAGATTGAAAATGTTCCTCCACCGTCTCCGACCCGCTCGCTCCCTACCTTGACGCCTTCCCCTCCCAGGAACAAAGGCAGAAAGAAGGTCCCTAAGGCAACTACAGGCCGCAAGGGTCGCAAGAGAAGCTCGTGATCGTGTTTCGAGGTGCATCGCGTTTCTGGTAATTGTCATCCGCGTTCTGTACCTGGGCCATGGCAGCCCTCTTTTTTGATGTAACCGTAGTTGCTTCTGTCGTGACAATGTAATTGGCGGGTGATACTTTTTTTCTTGTGAGCTGAGTGGATTGCATCTTGCACGACACATGGTGGGGATATATATATCAATGTATCGGGCACAACATATTGCAGGAATGTATATTGGCTGGATGATGGAAGTGACATCCCATGGCTTTCGCACCGCCAAAAGGCCCGTAAGATTTTCCTGAGCGCCCTCGCCTTTTCTGCCTTCTATTCGGGGCTTCCTCATTCCTTTCGTACTACATGCAACCTGTACATCGAACTCACATAGATCCGGTAGTGTTTATGTACGCACTTTTACGGCTCAGAAGCCTAACGAGGATTTTCTACATTTCAATGCATTATATCTTCTGTATATCTGATGAGAGCGTCCAATGTATCAATAATTTCATTCGCTTTCAAGATTTCCGAACATTGTAATCAAATAAATTACATGGTGAATAATTGTTCTGTTCCTTGCAGCTGGCAACATCTTGCCGGGAGTTTCAGAGCATAAACAAGTATTTATTCTCCCGGCTCTTTCGGTGATGTCCATGTTGAAGTTTCCAATATGGTTGCCGTGGGAACTTTGCCGACTCGGCGGCGCTATGATATATCAACGAAATACAAGATCGATATCGGAACATCTGCGTACTGTACATTAGGACAATTCACAAGGCACCACATGATCACGGATCCCGACAGTATTAAATATCCAGAGTTCCATACCTGCCAAAACTTGGACATATCCTGCGATTACTCGAATCGCAAGTTCATAACGACACTAAATGCAGCGTCAAGTCAAGACAGCA
>CEMM01322820.1:6088-24734 GCA_900068975.1 Hygrocybe conica | reverse complement strand
TGATTTCTTCTGCTCACGTAGCAATACAGCTTTTATTGCAATTGGTCACACCGCCACCGCTGTCGGAAGCGACATGAAACCTTTCCTGGATTCGATTATGCAACAAGTAAAGGACGGCTTGCAGAACAGATGGTATATTTGCATTGGGTCATATTTAGCTCGCGTCATCTAAAAACACTTACAGGAAAAGAAATTCTCCTTCAGAAGAACCCATTTTTCAATGTGTTGGGATGCTGGCTCAAGCCGTAGGCCCGAACTTGACCAAGCTTTTGCACGACCAACTGGACTTGATGTTTGCGTGCTGGCTGAGTGAATCTCTGAGGACGGCGCTCGTTGCCATTGCACGACATATTCCGCCATTATTGAGGACCATCCAAGGCGAGACATTCGAACCTGAACCACAGCGACCGGATAACTTATTGGGATATAGATCGTCTATTGGACCAATTGTCGCAAATTCTCAGCGGTCAGCCGTACAAGCCACTTGGTGCACCGCCTTCCCTACCTCGTCATGATGCCATCATCATTTCAAGGGATCACAACATGTCAAAGGTCATCTCTCCACATATTTGACTGTTCCTGGCTGATACGTATTCCACTTCAGGCACCAGCCAGTGGCAAGAACCCAGAATTGATCAGCTTGGCTTTGCAGACACTTGGCTCCTTTGATTTCAGCGGTAAAGGCGATGTTTTTTTATCATCCGTTAATTCTCATTGCCTTTGGTAGGACATGTCCTGAACGAATTCGTCCGCAATTGTGCTCTTCCTTATCTAGAGGATGATAACACAGAGGTCAGACGAGCGGCGGCGGTGACATGCTGTCGCCTCCTTGTTCGAGATCCTATCTGCTTCCAAGCAAGCAGCCATGCCATTGAAATCATAAGCGATGTTCTTGATAAGCTCTTGGTTGTTGGGATAGCCGATCCAGGCAGGGACCCATTGATTGCTCCGTGCTTTCGGGACTAATCCAATACGCAGATTCTACTATAAGAAATACGGTACTTACTTCACTCTACGAACGATTCGATAAGCATCTCGCACAGGCCGAGAACGTCCGGTCTATCTTCATAGCCCTCAATGATGAAGTATTCGAGAATCGGGTCACTGCGGCTTCCTTGATCGGACGGCTTGCGAAACACAACCCCGCATATGTCATACCTTCGCTCCGCAAGGCGCTCATCCAACTCCTAACAGAGCTGGAATACTCCACTGTCATGTGCGTGACTTCGCGGTCAAGATCGTGACTGTTTGATTTACTATTTCAGACAGGCGAAACCGAGAGGAGTGTACAAGATTATTGACACTACTTGTCAGCGCAACTCAACGTCTCATCAAACCATATGCTCTACCAATGCTTCGAGTCCTCCTCTTAAAAGCGAATGACACAAACCCCACAGTCGCAGCAAACGTCCTCATGTGTCTTGGGGAACTGGCTTGTGTCGCGGGTGAAGAAGCCATGCCTCATGTCCCAGACTTGATGAACATCATTGTAGCTCGACTATCCGAACCCTCCCTTGTAAAGCGAGATGCAGCCTTGCACACATTGGGACAAGTTTGCTCTAGCACCGGTTATGTTATTGCACCACTTGTGGATCATCCAAAGCTCCTCCCGCTACTTGCAAAAATTCTTAGGACTGAGCTGAACCAGTCTGTCAGACGAGAGGTCGTCAAGGTCCTGGGTGTTCTTGGTGCATTGGATCCCTATACGCGCAAGGTGTGTCTTATCTTATGGGCGCCGTTTAGCTACTCACAAAGCCSCTTCCAGAGCAAACCTGACGAGGATTCAACMCCCGAAACTGCCGTGATTGCGGTCAATGCCGTTCCGACCACTCCCAACGCCACGCCTGGCGCTTCGGATGATTACTACCAGACCGTCGTCTTCACGACACTTTTATCTGTTCTCAAAGACCAGGCGTTAAGCGACCATCACTACACTGTCATCGAGGCTATCATGTCAATTTTCAAAACACAAGGTTTGAAATGTGTCACATTTCTACCTCAAGTACGCCTTCCGTTGTCCCATCATGTACACCGGAGTTGCGTAGCTTACATATGATGCATCAGATCATTCCAGCATTTGCGTCGGTGACGCGAGCATCACCCCGTCTTCAGGAATTTCGGTACCAGGAATTCCATCTGCAGCAACTGGCTATTCTTGTCGGGATAATCAAACAACACGTCCGTAACTATCTTCCGGACATTTTTGGACTCATCGAGGAACTCTGGGAAAATGCTGCATTGCAACTGCCTATTGTATCTCTTGTTGAAGCGCTGGGGAAAGCTCTCAACTCGGAATTCAAACCCTTCCTGGCTAGCGTCTTGCCTCCCATATTGAAGATCTTCGACGGGGAGTTCCACGAGAAACGGACGAACACTCAAATCAAAGTTTTTGACGCGTTTCTTACTTTCGGAGCAAACATCGAGGAATATCTCCATCTCGTCATCCCTATAATTATCAGATCGTTCGAGCGCACCGACGCGAGCCCAGCTCTGCGGAAGAGAGCTATCCAAACCATCGACGGTCTGTCTCGCAGGGTCAATTTTTCTGATCATGCTTCACGGATTATCCACCCTCTCGTTCGTGTTTTGGAAAATGCCAATAATGAGCTTCGTATGGCTGTCATGGATTTGCTCTGCTCTTTACTCATTCAGCTTGGATCGGACTTCGCTATCTTCGTCCCGATGATTAACAAGGTGATGGTGTTTGATTTACTCAGCACACTGTATACTCATCTCCCGCTTTTCGAAAGTGTTTACTTCGTAATCGCATCCCACATCCAAAATATGAGAGTCTCATCTCCAAGTTGTTGAACGGAGAGCGACTACCACAAGACACTGGTGCTCTCGAATTTTTGTTTGTTTCATGCTTTCGTATTGTCTATGCATATTTCTGATGTCACCCTGTTTGCTTTAGCTTGAGCGAAAATCCTCCAGAATTTACTGCACCAGCGGAGGCCACGAAGATGACCGTCAACCAGCAGCATCTCAAGTCAGCGTGGGATACGTCACAAATTTCGACCCGAGACGATTGGATTGATTGGATGCACCGTCTTGGCGTGGAGTTCATGAAGGAATCGCCCTCTCATGCGTTACGCGCTTGTATGAGTCTCGTCGATATTCACCCACCACTCGCCAAGGAGCTCTTCAATGCTGCGTTCCTCTCATGTTGGACTGACCTTTATGACCAATACCAGGTGCGATTGCTGTGGTTCTCCATTACTGTTGGCTCATTTAGATCATTCAGGAGGATCTCGTTCGTTCCATTGAACACGCCATCATGTCGTACAACGCACCTTCTGAGCTCATCCATCGATTGCTCAATCTCGCTGAATTCATGGAACACGAAGAAAAGCCTTTACCTATCGAACATCGTACTCTCGGGGAATATGCCCTCAAATTCCGTGCCTATGCCAAGGCCTTGCATTACAAGGAGCTCGAATTCTTCTCGGAATCATCCCCAGCCATTATCGAGGCCTTGATTGATATCAACACCAGACTGCAGCAACATGACGCTGCATGGGGAACTCTCATCACTGCTAGGGAACAGTATGATGTGACTAAACATGAGGAATGGTACGAGCGCCTCGGCAGGTGGCAGGAGGCACTGGTAACCTACGATAGAAAGGCCAGGGAAGACCCCACTGCTACTGATGTTCAGATAGGGCGGATGAAATGCCTCCATGCACTTGGGGAGTGGGATCAGCTGGCGGCACAAGTCGAGGAGAGCTGGTCGAGTGCGAACCCCGAGGATCGAAAGGAAATCGCACCGATGGCTGCTGCAGCTGCTTGGTCACTTTGCGAATGGGATTCGATGGACGACTATATTTCAACAATGCGATCTGATTCTACGGACAAGGCGTTTTATCGTGCCATCCTTTCCATTCACCAGAACCAATTCCCCAAAGCCTTGCAACAAATTGCAAGAGCACGAGATCTGTTAGATCCCGAGCTAACGTCATTTGTTGGTGAAGGTTATGGGCGCTCGTATCAGTGAGTACTCTTGAGAGAGGTAGCTGTCGCTTCTGATTGTTCTTAGCATCATGGTTCGTGCCCAAATGCTCTCGGAATTGGAGGAGATCATCGCATACAAACAATATGCCGACCAACCAGAGCGCCAGCAAACCATAAAGAAGACATGGATGAAAAGGTATGACGTTGGAAAGTGGAGATCATGCGATATTTGGTTGACCAGGAGCACAGATTGCAAGGCTGTCAACCAGATGTTGAAGTGTGGCAACGAATTTTGCAAGTACGCACGCTTGTCCTCAGCCCAGACGATGACCCCGTCATGTGGATCAAATTCGCCAATTTATGCCGGAAATCCGATCGCATGGTGCTTGCGGATAAGACGATTAACTCTCTGCTCTCACCAGAACGAGTAAGTACAAATTTTCCCGGATATTATCCCGATCTTACACGGTCGCATCAGCACTCAAAAGCACCTCCTGATGTGGTATATGCCCAACTGAAGTACATGTGGGCTAAGAATGCCCGCGATGAAAGTCTCGGGTTCCTTCGTGAATTTTCGACGAATCTTGCACGAGATCTCCAGACAGAAACCAACGAACCAGCGCAGCGACCTGGAATTTCCAAGCAAAAGCATGCCGAGTTATCACGGTTACTCGCTCGATGCTACTTCAAGCAAGGTGAATGGCAGGTGGCCTTGGATCCCGATTGGATAACGGTTTGTTCGATTTACACCTCTATTTTCGTCTGATTCCTGATATACTCTTGCAGAAAAATGTGGACGAGATCCTACATGCCTATTACCGGGCCACCCGCCATGATCCGACGTGGTATAAAGCTTGGCATACATGGGCATTGGCGAATTTCGAGCTTATTGGCTACATGGAGAACCAAACAGAAAATAGAACACACGACATTCCTGGCAATGGCCTTGCCGCCCATGTTGTTCAGGCTGTCGAAGGCACGTGTTCTGGATGTGGCCCAGCCATCGGAACAGTCACTGACATCTGATCCGCGTAGGTTTCTTCCGGTCGATATCGCTTCGAAATGAAGAAGCTCTCCAGGACACACTTCGCTTGCTGACACTCTGGTTTAAGTTTGGAGCTCACGATGATGTCAGCAACGCAATGGGAAGCGGTTTTTCTACAGTGGACGTTGATACATGGCTCGAGGTCATTCCCCAGGTATGATGTCGTTTGTAATGCTGATCATGTCCCGACTTACGCGAGGGTTCCTCTCAGATCATAGCTCGAATCCAAACCCCTAGCGCCAACATCCGACGCAATATCAACAATCTGCTTACCGATGTTGGCAAACACCATCCTCAGGCACTGATCTATCCTCTCACCGTTGCATCAAAATCATCGAGTAACTCAAGAAAGAATGCAGCGATTGCAATCATGGAGAGGATGAGAGAACACAGTCAGACGATCGTTGACCAGGTAATGTACATTTGCCCTCGTTTTCTTTACATTGACATTCATGCATCAACAGGCGTTAATCGTTAGCCGTGAACTTATCCGGGTTGCCATCCTTTGGCATGAACTCTGGCATGAAGGTCTTGAGGAAGCATCTCGATTTTACTACACGGAGAAGAACTCGGAAGGAATGATCGCAGCCTTGGAACCTTTACACGAGATGCTGAAGCAGGTCCGAGCCTTTAYTTTTCCCCTCCATTTGTTGACATTCTAATCRATTSCTACAGGGGCCCACTACCGCTCGSGAGACCTCCTTCGCGCAGGTATTTGGACGGGATCTATTTGAGGCATATGAGGCATGTCGTCTATACCGGGTGTATGGAGACCCAGCACAGCTGGAGAAGGCTTGGGACATTTATTATGGGGTAGACCTCTTCTTTGTAACAGGCCGTCATCGCACCTCGCTCATGCTTCCCGTCCCAGGTATTCAAGAAGATAGAGAAGCAGCTACCACAACTCACAACTCTCGATCTTCAATACGTCTCTCCGGGTCTGCTGAAGGCTCGAAACCTTGATCTGGCTGTCCCCGGTATGCACGAGATATTGTACCTTGCAATCCACGGAATCATTAAAGGAATCTACAGGCACCTACCAGAGTGGACGCCCTATCATACAAATCGTCAGTTTTGCAACGAAGCTGACGGTGATCTCTTCGAAGCAACGGCCCCGTCGGCTTTCACTCAAAGGCAGCGATGGCCGAGACTACCAATATGTTCTGAAAGGTGAGCGTTGATCTGAACATCTGGGGATTGCGACAAACAGGATATGTCAGGCCATGAGGACCTCCGTCAAGACGAGAGAGTGATGCAGTTGTTCAGCCTTGTCAACACGTTGCTCTCAGTGGACACGAATAGCTTCAAGCGACGTCTCCATATCCAGCGCTACCCTGTGATTCCATTGGCTCCCAATGCTGGTCTTCTGGGCTGGGTGCAAGACAGCGATACTCTTCACGTCCTTGTCCGAGACTACCGTGAATCCCGAAAGGTGTTGCTCAACATCGAATACCGTCTGATGCTCCAGGTTCGTTGCTTACAAATGTTCAACCTCATCGTTACCCTACAATTTCAAACAGATGGCTCCTGACTACGAAAATCTCACTCTGCTTCAAAAAGTTGAGGTCTTCGAATACGCCCTTGAGAACACCACCGGGCAGGATCTATATCGAGTTTTGTGGCTGAAAAGCGCCAACTCGGAACATTGGCTAGAGCGTCGGGCGACATATACTCGATCACTTGCCGTCAATAGCATGGTTGGACATATTCTTGGACTCGGCGATCGTCACCCCTCGAATCTTCTGCTCGAACGCAAGACCGGTAAAGTGGTGCACATTGATTTCGGAGATTGCTTTGAGGTCGCCATGCATCGCGAGAAATTCCCCGAGAAGGTGCCTTTCCGTCTGACAAGGATGCTAACCCACGCTATGGAGGTAATAATCTCTCTCACTCTCGTCATGTAGCTGGTCATAACGTCCGGGTTCCAGGTTAGCGGCATTGAGGGGAGCTTCAGGAACACTTGCGAGATCACAATGAGCGTGTTACGCGATAACAAGGAGTCTTTGATGGCTGTGCTTGAAGCATTCGTCTACGATCCGCTGACTACCTGGAGGCTCATGCAGACAGAAGTTGAGATCAGGAGACCAGAAGGTTGGTTTGTTGAGTACAAATTACGGTGATGCTCAGTTAATCGTTTTGTGGGTTCAGAGACCTACGCTGACCGTGCGGCGGAGTTCGCTCGAGTTGCAGCTCATCCTCAAGCGCCAATGCGAAAATTGAAAGCGGATGAGAATGATATCTTCAATGGTCAGTTGTTGCTTTTGGGAACATTCTGGAGCAATGCTGAATGTTTAATACAACAGAGGCCCAAGGACAACCTGGTGCCCTCGAAGTCCGCAATGAACGAGCGCTGTTCGTTTATAATCGTGTGCAGCACAAGTTGACTGGTAAGGACATCCACGGTGTTCCAAGTGCCAGCAGCATCTGACCAGATCTCTAGGACGCGATTTCAATCCAGAAGTTTGTCTCTCGGTCAAAAATCAGGTCGACAAGCTGATCATTCAGTCAACATCACTGGAAAATCTTTGCCAATGCTTTTCTGGATGGTTAGTTCTGTCCTTTCTGTCTTAACTGGCCACGTTGAATTAATCGATGCCCACATCCCAGGTGTGCATTCTGGTAGACCGTGTAGACGTTGTATTTATCCTGTTTATCTGATGCTTTCGTTGTTGAGTCATTCCGAGTCTATCGCAATTATCCGCCACGTGGCCAGGGGGTAAAACGCCATATAAGGGTTCTCTGCTTCGTGTTCAAACTTGATTCAGCCCCCCACGCACCGTTGTTCAAGACGGCCCAACTGACAGCACATATAGACTGGCAACTGCTTCACACGCAATAGATCGGGCCCAGGAGCCCTGCTGACCGTCACGATACGCGGACACACGTCAGTCATTACCGACGTCTTTGAGATGGTGGAGAAGTATGGAGTGGCTCGTGAGAATGGCTCTGTGCCTAGAGATGACGCAGAAGCGGGGGAAGGGAGTCCCTTGTTGGCCGGACCATCCACCAAGTTCGACATCCACTCTGGCGGAAAGGCGACCATGATAAGCTGCGTGAGCAACTTGTCGAACACGATTATTGGCAGCGGTGAGCAGATTCTTTGACAGTATCCACTGGTGAACTGAAATATGGCCGTCCTCCAGGCATGCTCACCTTTCCATTGGTTGGTTGATTGTCGTGATCCATGACTCACTGACTTACTGCGGTTTCGCAGGCTATGGCATCTTCTGGTATCATTCCAGGCGTGTTGACCTGCATCCTCTCCGGTGGGGTTGCTGCCTTTGGCCTATATCTGTTGTCGCTATGCGCCGTGAAGACGCCAGATCACCGGAGAGCTTCATTCTTTGCTGCAGCCCAGCTAACCTTCCCGAAAGCAGCCGTTCTTTTCGATGCTGCAATTGCTATCAAGTGTTTCGGAGTGTCCGTCAGGTTGGTAGTTCTTCTCTTCTGATGCCATCTCCTTCTCAAAGTTTTTATCGTCAGTTACCTCATCATTATCAAAACTCTCATGCCAAACGTCGTTGCTTCATTATACCACGATCTGACGTCACCTTCCACGAAACCGCCGGCGTGGGCCCTCTCAGGCGAACTATGGATCTGTTTATTTATGGCAGTTCTTGCACCGTTAGCATTCCTTCGCCATTTACACAGTCTGAGACATACCAGCTACATAGCACTCTTCTCAGTCGGTAAGCCAAGAATGTTYCTGACGTTATCACGCAAGTTGATGTGAATCYGYTTSTAGGATATCTTGTGATCATYGTGGTTACATGTTATYTCCGTCCTCTCAAGGGTGCGACARGCCGGGGWGAAGTGCGACTGATACATTTCACGCCAAATTTTATCTCGACGTTCCCGATCCAGGTGTTCGCATTCACCTGTGCACAGAACGTGAGACCATGCAGTTTTTCGTCTTCGTAATGTGACGATCCACCAACAGTTATTCTCATTATTCAACGAGCTACGCAATAATACACAGCGACGGATGAACACAGTCATCCTGAGTTCGATCGGCGGTGCGACCGTCATATACGAAGTCATCGCCATATTTGGTTACCTAACCTTTGGGTCAAAAGTACGTGATGTTTGTCCCGACATCAGAGTCATGGGTTTTTGATGTTCGTGTGCGTTAGGTTGGAGCCAACATCATTGCGATGTATCCGTCGACGTCGCTCTTTGTAGCTGTTGGCCAACTAGCGATCGTGGTGCTCGTCCTCTTTTCATATCCGTTACAGGTCTTGCCGTGTCGGAACTGCCTTGACAAGGTGTTTCATTCCGGCCCAGTGGATGCATTGGACGAGTCGGATATCGTTGATGAGCACAATAGCTCTGAGATCAGCCCCCTGAAACATACAATACTGACAACGGGGATAGTGGGCGCCGGATTCGGCATTGCTTACTTTGTCAATGATTTGCAGATTGGCAAGTACTTTGAAACATACTCGCCGCGATAGGTGCTGAACACCACGATAAATGCAGTTCTTTCCTTTGTTGGTTCCACGGGGTCCACGACGGTCTCGTTTATCCTTCCTGGATTGTTCTACTGGAAGGTGTGTCGGTAAAGTTTGCGAATGCTAAATTATGTTCTGAATGGACTCGTCCCCTTATAGCTCTCTCGAGGCGATCCAAGCGTGTCGAGACGATTGAATCTTGGTGCGCTTTGCCTAGCGATCTACGGCATGTTCATCTTTGTGTTCTGGTAAGCTGAGAGTGTTCTGGACTGAAACCGTCTGTCTGATCACCTAACCACGACAGTCTCGCATTTAATATCCACCAAGTCTTACAGCATGTAAACAGTTGATTTTCTTGTAGACACGTATTGATTGGACCCGAGTTAAATAAAGTTCCCACGCTACCACAGAGAACGTCGAGTTCCTTCTTCCCCTTAGACCTGATGTCCTGACCTTCCCCGTTCCCGTCCCCGTCCATCCTCCCTCTCAACCACCCCTTTCTCGCCCATATTTCCCTTTGAACCTCAAAATGTCTCTTGGTAAGTTTCTCAATCCCCACTTCCGACACCGTGTCCGTCGCTCTCTACCCGACCACCTGACACCAATCTCAGAATCGCCCGCGCTCCTGTCCACCACAGAGTCCCGTAGCGATATGGATATCATTCTCTCCTCTTCACAACATTCTTTCGCCCCCACGATCATAGCACATGCCAGTCCGAGGTCACCTCCCGTTGTCCCAACCATCCTGAGGCCCACGCCCAGTCTCGTCAACTCTCCCTTCCACACCCCTCTCACGGAGCAATCGCCTGCGCGCTCCCCAATGACACCGGGTACCCCGAATGGCGACCTTGACAGTCCCACTTGCCAGACGCCCGAAGTTGACCCACAAATTCTTGAAGCCCTCAGGAGTAAGGATAGACTTTATGTTTTGAAGCTCGGTGAGGCAATGGAGAGCCTTATCAACGAGCGCCGGTGAGTCCTGTCTCTACACGCTACAGGACTCGTCAACTGAGTTCTGAGCCAAACCACCACCACTGCACGTTCCTGCTCTAGACCACGCATAGAACTGTCTCCGTCGACGTCTTATCAACGACTTCTTGTACATCGTTGCTCGGCTTATTACAGACTCATGCCCGAGAGCGAACCTGGAAATAAGGGTATCGCTGTGCTTCTTACATCAGAAGGTCGAATGTAAGTCCTGTGTTCGTGTACGGTTCGTGAATTCATGTGAAATGGTGTTCATGGCCAGTCCTCCCCGTCGACTCTGTGAACTGGTCCCAGCAGAGACATCTGCTCAACCAGCCTTCAAAATAATGCGTCGGACGGTCCAAGATCGTTTCCGGAACAAGCCAACGTCTCGAGCTGGATCTGTTGCTGGTGAAGAAGCCGACTTTTCTGACGTCGAGCCATCTGAATCTGGGAGCATTGGCGGTCGAAGCAACGCCACTGGCAGCAGCAGCAACAACAACAAACGCATGACACTAGAAGAACGAGAGGTAGCATATAATCAGGCCCGCTCTCGCATTTTCATGGACTTCGACGAGAAAGAGAAGGGAAAGGACATGAATGCCAGCTCTTCATCCCTCAGCCTGGCCTCTGGATCAACCTCCACCAGCAGCGTCGACGACTTCGATGATTCCGTCGGCTCGCCCGCTACAGAGAGCGAGTGGTCTGGCTCAATCACCAGAGAAAAGAAGGACACCAGGCGTGGATTGGGGAGCGGATCGTCATCACGATCTTTACGATCCGCTGCCGCTCAGTTCACGGGTAACAGTTCAAGCAGCTCGCGAGGATCGAGGGCCAGTTCACCGTCATCTTTCACCTACGCTTCGCTTTATGAGCCTCCGTCATCATCCCCCTACGACCACTCGCAAATTCCTGGTCCAATCTCTGGCAATGGGTACTCGACGCAGTACATGTACTCATATCCTCCTCCCCCTCCAGGTCAGGCTCCACATCCCTCTTACATGGCCCCTTATCCTGTCTACGTACCCTACGCGTACCCTCCCAATATGTTACCGACCGCAGATCATCCGCCCACGTCAGCCGGTGGGATGTATTCGCCGATCCAGCATCATGTGGGGTATGACCCTGCATATACTTGGGCTCACGCACAGCCGCCTCCTGCCCCAATTGCTCATCAGCATAGCCAACCACAGCAGCCAACTTCTAGCGGTCCGCCTTTATCTCAACACGCGCCGCCATTCCAACCCACATACATGACGCCGGTTTCCTATCACCCCTATCCTGTCCCGGGCTATTACCCTCATCCTCCACCGCAACATCCGACTGACCACCACCACATTCGCCAAGCCTTGCCGCATATGCCCCCTCCTCCCCCGTCTCCTGCAGATTCCCGCCACATGAACGGACATGTCCCCAACTCCGCCAGAGGTGTTTTTTCGAATGGAAGTGGGACTTCGAGTCGAGCGTCGTCCAGGAACAGCTCGGGATCTGGTATCAATGGCGGGTCGAAGCGCCCGATGCCGTCATCGGTACGTACAGGGTGGTATCCGCCTGGCGGTAACGGTAGCCTCAATTATGGCGGTGGGCCTATCGGGAGTTCGGGATCTAGTCCTGGTGGCGCTGATGCCACTGTTGGGCCACGGCTATCTCCAAGTATGAGAAGGGGCTCTGGGAGTAGTTCTGGGAATAAAACGTCACCTGGGGATGAAGCATCTTCAAATGCTGTAAGCCCATCACTGCAACAATTGTTGTTCATTTACTCACTGGACACTTGATCTTGCAGTCATCGTCGACAACTTCGTCATCTTCACGACGCACGTACACGTCAACAGCTTCTTCGCAGCAACAGCATCCGTTGCCACCTAGACCGGACTGGGCCGTCGGACTAAAACCCCAACCAACACTACATACACCTCATCCACGGCATCATAACTCACCTGGTGCAGAATGGTCTAACATAAAATCGTCATCGCTGATCCAGTCACCGCGTTCCATGATGGGTTCACAGAATCTTCCTCCTGCAAAGAATGGTGAAGGCACGCTGCCTTCCCATCAGCTTGATGGTCCGCCACTCTCACCAGTCATTCTACAATCCACGGATTTCCCGCCGCTTACTTCGGTCAATACGCCAATGGAGAAGAGGGCGCCGACGGTCAGCGGAGCTTGGACTAACCAGTCTTCAACAAGATCCATCTTGATGCCCAGCGCGGGACATGTCAACTTTGGTGGCAACGCGCTCGTGCATAATCAGATTGGGGTTGGCGGCCCACCTGGTCGAATTGATGAACAAGAACACGGGTTCGAGAGGCCACCGCCGAGGGGACCTGCAGAGCTGTTCAATCCGAATATTACTCGTCGACCGCCGTATAATGTTGGCAAGGTCAGTCCGCAGCAGGCGGAGAAGGACGATACCGTTGCGAATGCTATTCTAATAGGACAGGTCATGTCGTTGACGCTTGATGGGACCGGTGCGGCAGAGGCTAAGACGGAGACGACGGTCGTCGCGATGTCGACCTGAGTTGTTAGTCTCCAGCTGCTGCGGTGGTTTCTTCGGTTTTTTGAGCGTGCCGCCTTGCTGGGTGTGCGTGCGTGTATGACGGCATGTCTCTGATTTTTGTGGTACCTCATATTTTGCTCTCGTATTTCTTTGTGTTGCCGTTGCTTGAATTGTCACATTATATTAGATAAATGCAAGCCGTCTGTATATCACGTCGCACACCGGATTTTTGAGGAGGAAGGAGAGTAATATCTCTTAGTCGTTGCCATCCGCTATATCCGATCATAACTGCGCTTACGTGCTCGGACAGTAATGGAGCACAGCCCCATGGGTAAGACTGCGGGCACAGTTACATCTACATTTCCGCAGCATCTTCTACCCTTCCACGAGGTTTTACTGTAATGATACAAAAGCCTGAAGCTGATGGCGTGTCGCAAGACCCGACCTTGAGGTCAGTCGTGGTGACTCTGAGAACATGATTGAGCTCGCTTCTCATCATGCCTCCGCTTCTGATCCTAACTTGCCCAGTAGTGTCGCGGTGGGTTTATTATAATTGGCCTTGTTGCTGCGGAAGACCATTGATCACACCTCGGGCCGATGTTTACAGAAGGAATTGCCGCCACCACCGTACAGCGGCAGCGGGTCCCGTGGGCGCAGTGCCAGCTTGACAGATGTCGCTCGACGCCTACCAGTTGGCTTCCAAGTCCCGGAGGAAAGAGGCTCGGTGAACAAGATAACCATTCACACGAAACAGCAGAACATTGTAGGTGTGTGCATTTCCAACTACCTGCTCGGATTTGAGTTCTCATAAATGGGGGGGTTGGTTGGTTCTCGCAACGTAGGCACCTACCACGTCGACCCCGATCTGCACGTTCCGGACTCGTGTTTGTTGAAATCATCCAACAAGTGTCGCAAGCGCAAGATGAAGAACCTCCCGCCCAACGCTACATTCAAGAGCAAAAGCGGTTCGATTGACCTGAATTTGGTCATCACCGGCCGCCCAGATGGTGTCTCCAAAGCCCGCGTGAACCTCACAAGTCGGTCTGGAGACATCGCCGTCAACCTTGTCTGTGTCCTTTCGTGCTTCCCGGACGAGTTTCAGTTATGCTAAAGAAATGATGCAGTCTTCGTTACGAGCGTCAAAACATGTTAATCTCGAATGCGACACTCGTCGAGGTGAGATTGCTGTCAGTGTTTGCCTTTGAAAGGATCTTCCTAACCTTTTCCTCAGGCAACGTTGTTGTCCTCCTGCCCAAAAATTATTGCGGTGCCATTCAACTACGGTCCCGGAAAGGCCATATAAAAGTGCTCCCGGCCCTCGCTAGTATCATCCGCACCGTGAACTCTAATCCAGAGGAGATGTTGATCCTGATGGGTGATACTGGTGCACTTGGCAAGGATGCTTCCGTTGTCGCGGATTACTGTCAGCTTGCTTCCCGCAAGGGGAAAATCACTGTGGGATTGAGTGGCATCGACAGTTACGTGCAAGAGACAGGAATTTGGAAGCGGTTAGGCGAGTTTCTAGCGGGGAGCGGCTGGTTCCCTGCCGTTTGAAGATAGTGCATTTCATTGTGGATTTCAGGTTGTCATTTGGATTGTTCCCGTTTCCTTGAGCTGGGTGTGCTCCCTTCGATCCTCTCACACTCATTGTATACACTATCGGACATGTACATGTACGTGCCAGAGTAATCATATGCATAGCGTATCTTCCAAAACCTTACGTTTGACCGAAATACTCTTCCATCAACAATTGTTTCCGTATCCCCAACAGCACCCCTTCCATCTCGTCCCTCGTTGGCATCTTCGGGGGTAGAAGGTCTTTCGCATCCAGGAACGTGATGTATGCGGCTGCAGCTTGTGCGTGCTGCAGGATAGCTTCAGAAGTGGCGTTTGGATCGCCAGTGCCATTAGTGATGGCTCTAGATTCCGGCAATGTTGTTGAGTCCCCTGAATCTGCGGCTGACATCTCGATATCGACATCCCGACCGGCACCATCGTCCTGGCCCTTCCGTGCGGATGGGGGTTTTAATGGCTCTTGTTGATGAACCGATGAATGGAAGGTCTGCGGTGCACGGGATGGGTGGGGCATTTTGGGGGTAGGCTCGTCTGGAGGAAGACCCAGTGACGCGCGCAGATTTGCATAAGCTTCATCCCACTCTGAAGACAAGAGCGATAAGTATTGCGGTACAAGAGTTGGTAGTATAACAAGGATCACTCACCTTCCTCCTCGCTCTTAGCCTCGAATGCCAATAATTTTCCGTCCAACTCATCAAGATCACCGAAATACGAAGGACCTTGATTCATGAATTTTGAGTAATATGCAAGTGCTTGGTTTTCCTCTTCCTCCTCCTTCTTCCGACTCTGAAAAAGCTCCTTGACACCTGGCAAGTCTTTGGCGCGGCCGAAATATCTGCGAGCATCGATTACAGCCTGTTAACATAGGGTGGTGGCGACTCACTTGTATCCCTTGGTTCCTGGCACCTCCTTCCCGTCGTCGTCGAGCATGGCCACATTCCGACGGTAATTCGCCCCTCCCAGTGCTACAATCTGGTTTTCCCAATGTCGTTTCTCGCGTATGAGTTTATTTATCTCGTCGTTCAGATCCCGGACTTCATAGTCCGTCAAGCCGGCTTGTTGATGAAAGGGAGGTGAGACGAAGCACTACTTGTGGATGGCAAGCCGACCCGTTCTTACCGTCTTGTATCTTCGATACTTTTCGACTGATCTCCCTTAAAATCTCGCCTCGCCAACGTTCGCACTCCCGTAAACTTTTGCACGCGCTGGCCATCTTGGGTCGACGGTCGCCGCGGGTCCCGAGCCCAAGCTCTGCAGCCTGGGCCTCCCGGAAACGGTACAGCATGGATTGCGCCTTCTCCTCATTACGCGCCTATAATGAATGGTCATGTTATTGCACTGTGTTGTATGTGTTCGTTCGAGGAATACCATTTTGTGATCGTAGGCTCAGAACAGAAATGTGAGGTCACGTGGATAGTAGTAAAACCTCTAATTTCTTCGAGAATGAATCGAGGTGGACGGGGCGGATTCTCTCGAGGAGGCGGTATGATCACGATTTTATATAAATGTTTTATGGAGCTGATGGTTGAGATAAAGGACGTGGTCGAGGTACATTTCAACACAGGGATGCAGGCCCACCAGATACTGTACTCGGTGTGTTCTCATTCGCTGCATCCGAGTCTGCCTTTCCCTTCTCATCATCTGGAACTCGTACCAGAAATGGGCACATTCGTGCACGCAGTCGAAGATGAAATGCTCTGCACGTCAGTCATGCCTGACAAAGTGCCCTTCTTCAACGCCCCCATATACCTGCAAAACAAGGCCGTCGTCGGCAAGGTGGATGAGATACTCGGGCCGATCAACGAGGTACACTTCTCTGTCAAGATGGGAGAAGGGATGGTCGCCAGTAGCTTCAAAAAGGGGGACAAATTCTACATTGCTGGGGACAAGCTGCTGCCGATTGACCGGTTCCTACCCAAACCAAAGGTGGCTGGAGGTGCGTGTGTGACGTCCTGTCATTTGTGGGCCGTGTCTCATTTTTATTTATTCGTTGTACACTTGCGTGCTGTACAGGCGTATCCAGTATGCTTGATCCTCTGAATCGTTGCGCTTGTCTTTTCTTACCCTTTCACTACTACAGAACGGGGCCGCGGTGGTCGCGGTGGTCGCGGAGGAGGAGGGGGAGGTCCAGGGCGAGGGAGAGGTTCGTTTGGTAGTCGTGGGGGCCCTCCACGAGGTCGTGGTAGAGGAGGAGACAGAGGGAGAGGAGGAGGGTCATTTAGCAGGGGCTTTGGGAGAGGAGGGAGCGGTGGCGGTGGCGGCTATCGTGGTGGCGGGGGCCGTGGAGGAAGGGGTGGGTTCCGAGGGAGCGGAGCTTTTTAGAATTAACTATTCCAAAATATGCACCCGAAATCGCAGATTGATGGATGTGCGATGGTGTAAACGTATTATGTGCAATTCCATTAGTCGGTTGAATATCAGTAAATGTTACAATGTAGTATGTCGCTTCGTCCATACGAGCCTTTGCTCTGGTGAGCAGCTTTTCACTTCAACACCGGGGAAATCCTATGAAGATATTGTTGACCCAGGGACCTATGATTACCATCGTCTTGTCAGACAAATCACGAGCACAAGTCGAGGCGTTTGGCAAGGTCACTGACCGAAATGATTGTTGAGATTGCCCTGCAATAGCGAATTACCGGCAGCGCAGTTCTGGATAAACGCAATGATCAGCGAATACGACATCAAAGGACCGCCGATACTGACCGCGTTGTCTTGACCAGGGCAAAAAACGATACCAGTAACCTGGCCGTTGCCGTCGACAGATGTGATATGCAGCTCGCCTGCAGGATGCTGAAAAGAGAGAAAACGAGGAGGGATGATCGCGATTGGGTCCGCCTGATTCGTGACCCGAATGAAAGACGATCCGAGCTGCACAAATCAGGAAAGAAGTCGGTAAGACCCAGACCGCTGCAAGGAGCACAGGTGGTACATACAGTAGAATCGACCAAGTCAGCCCATGCCTTATTCCCGACCCGCGGCATACCGAACACGACTGTTCTGACGATAATGGACGGATCGAGATTCCGTCTGAGCATCACTGCATCCATAGAGGCTATGGCGCCACCGAGCGAATGACCGGTGAGAAGTACTTTG
Organism: Hygrocybe conica; assembly: GCA_900068975.1. NCBI lineage: Eukaryota > Fungi > Basidiomycota > Agaricomycetes > Agaricales > Hygrophoraceae > Hygrocybe > Hygrocybe conica. The sequence continues at coordinate 7,153 of CEMM01322820.1, read as the reverse complement.
TTGGCTCTGTTGGCGGCGAGGACAGTCCGGACGGTAGAGAGGACTATGCCTGAGGTACGAAGGAAGGCGTCTTGGAAACCGTCGTGTACTCTGACATTACCTAAGGACTAATGAGTGAGTGAGTAGTGATTCTGGATTCAACAAAACGAACTTGGTGCATTTGGTATAGCGGAAGTATCGAGGGGTACAAGAGCAAACTTGAGGTCGTTTAGGAGTGACATGCTGGATGATTGTTGATACGATGCTACAAGCAATCAACGAAACGATAGACGTACAACTTTGCAGCATCGGAGCCTTGGTGGGCAACGACAACAGATCGTGTGCTAGGATCAAACGCAATGAAAACTGACGACTCTCATGTAAGGTTTCAATGTTGGTCGCGGAAAGGAGCAAGACTCACAAAGAGGAGTTGCATCCCCATCTAGAAAACATTCTCGATATCAAATCAATCACAAACGGACTGAAACAAGACGTACCGCCACCTGTTGTGATCATGTGTACGCCTCTAATGGCGTCGCAGGTGGGACCACACGACAGATCCCTGAGCTTTGCAGAGTCGCAGTACACTGCCCGAGCCAGCTGGGCAGGACGAATGAGTCGGTTCCCTACCATCCTAGAAAGCCGAATTGGACGGACGGTCGATTCGCCAGTGCGAATATCGAAAGGTATCCGTAGGAGATCGAATGGGAACGAGAACACGAATGCGAATTGAATAAGCAGCGCCGAAAGGAGTACAACCGTGTGCATGCTGAAGACGACGGCAAGGTCTTGCGTTTACGTGTCCTCCAGGGATACAAACGCGAGACGAGGGGCAGATCTCAGGCTATGAGAAGTGAAGCATCAGGAAGAGTGGTGGAGAATATAAAAGGAGTGAGAGCCTGACCGAGGGAGGATTCATTGTAGCTGTTGATCAGATGATCATCGCCTACAGTCGAAGGAACTGCCTTTGATGCCGGTGAGGGAAATGGCTACGATCATGATCATGATCGATACGGGCAGAGCATGTAGAGCTTTGAAAAGGAGTTGAAACGTCAGGAAGCCTCGCAACTTGAACGACAGAAGGCG
>CEMM01322819.1:303009-344358 GCA_900068975.1 Hygrocybe conica | reverse complement strand
TCGGCATCCCATAAGCAAGGTGTACAACATAATGGTTAAATATCCTGAGGGATCCTGAAACAAGTTCAGGATGACTTTATATTTTCTTCTTCCCGTCAGCAGATAAGCTTCGGGCGAAAGCGGGCAGAACGATGGTGGGCTGTGCGGTTGCAGGGACATAGCAAGTTTTTGCTGAAGCGGGGGGAAATGTGTGAACGAAGTAGCGCAAAATAATTGCAGTCCGTGGTTCTGCCCGGTTTGCGGGGTAAAGGCTAGGAGCGCAAAGAAGCCTCTCTGCTGAAAGCCCTTTGGTTACTTTGTGGCTACAAAGTAAAGGCCCTCCCGCGGCAAAGAGCGGGTATGCGCTATACCCGAAGAAGAAGATCCTTCGCTTCGCTCAGGATGACAAGGAGGAGAGCAACCGAGCCTAAACCCATTAATTCCCTATGGTTAATGAAATTTTAGCCGTGTTAATCCATTTATTAACCCATCTTTTAATACCGCCCGATCTATAATTGTTACGCCAAATGAACGCGTAGTGCTTATTGGCAGGTTTAACCAGCCTGTTAAATTATAACACTCATTTGGGCAAATTATTATAAACCATTTTAATCAATTATTTATGAAGGAAATTTTTACCTATTATGGTGGGTGCCATGGTATCCATTATCCGGCAAAATTTAAAGGGGGGGTACGGCATGGTATCATGGCCCTTTTGTTTTTGCTTGTATGCTCCGTGGCTATGGCCCAAAGCAGCCGTAGCGGTTTGGTTGTTGACGAAACCGGGCAGGGGCTGCCTGGCGTAAGCGTAAAGATCAAGGGCACAACTATTGGCACCGTTACCGGTGTTGACGGTAAGTTTGTCATCAGCGCCTCAAACGATCAAACCCTGGTATTTACGTTTGTGGGTTACACTTCGCAGGAGGTTGCCCTTGGCGGCCAAACCAGTATCAAAGTATCCCTGGTATCCAATGCCACCAATGTGAACGAGGTGGTGGTAGTAGGTTATGGTACGCAGAAAAAAGCGACTGTTACCGGATCCATTGCGTCGGTTACCAACAGCGAGATAGTGACCACTAAAAACGAGAACGTGCTGAATATGCTTACCGGTAAAGTAGCCGGTGTGCGTATCGTACAAAACTCGGCCGAACCAGGCTCGTTCGACAACGCTTTTGATATCCGTGGTTTTGGTAACCCGCTGGTGGTTATTGACGGTATTCCCCGCGATAACATCACCCGTTTAGATCCCAATGATATTGAAAGCATCTCGGTATTGAAGGATGCTTCGGCGGCCATTTATGGTGTGCGTGCGGCAAACGGTGTAGTTATCGTGACTACTAAAAAAGGTAAAAAGGGTACAGTGGAATTAAACTATTCGGGCACTTATGGCTGGCAGGTGCCGGCTTACATGCCAAAACCTGTGGGCGCTCTTGATTTCATGACGCTGGTTAACGAGCAGTTGCTGCATAACGTAAACGGTGGGCAGATAAAATATACCGATGCCGATTTTGCCGCTTACCGCAACGGTACCAAAACCAGTACCGACTGGTATGGTAATGTTTTCGCCAACAGCGCGCCTCAGCAACAACATAACCTGAATGCCATTGGCGGCACCGACAATACCAGCTATTTTGTGAGTATGGGTATTACAGATCAGGACGGCTTTTTCAAAAGCGGGGACTTGAACTATAAAAAATATAACCTGCGCTCAAATCTCACTACCAAAGTCAATAAAAACCTGACCATTGATGTGAACCTGAGCGGAACGCTGGAGCAAAAGAACCAGCCATACCAGGATGCCTGGTGGATCATCCGCTCGTTCTGGCGCCAGGTGCCTACGCAAAGCATCTATGCCAACAATAACCCCGCCTACCTGAACAATGGCGAGGTCGACGGATCAAACCCGGTTGCCATGTCTGATGCTAACATTGATGGTTATAAACAGATCAACAATAAGTGGCTGCAATCATCAGTTTCGGCAACATATAATGTACCGTTTGTGCAAGGGTTGAGCGCTAAAGGTTTGTATAACTACGACTATTACATGTCGAGCAATAAACTCTACCAAAAACCATACAACCAATATACCTATGATGCCAACTCCCAAGCTTATAACGCTATAGCCAATCAAACTCCGGGATCACTCGAGCGGCAGTTTTATGAAAAGCCCAGCAGCTTAATGCAATTATCATTAAACTATAACCGGGCATTTAAAGGCGGGCACAACGTTACAGCTTTAGCGCTTTATGAAGAGAGCGAGCAAAAGGGCGATAATTTTAACGGACAGCGCCAGTTATCGTTACCGGTTGACCAGTTAGGAGCGGGTAACGCGCTAAACCAGACCGCTACGGTTGATGGCGGCTGGCCTTATGACTTTGTGACCAAATCATTTGTGGGTAGGGTAAATTATGATTACAAAGGAAAGTACCTGGCCGAGTTCAGTTTCAGGGATGATGCCAGTTCCAAAAACTCCCCGCTTAAAAGATGGGGCTTTTTCCCGGGTGCATCAGTAGGATGGCGGGTATCACAGGAAGGTTTCTGGAAAGACTCCAAGGCGCTGTCGTTTATTGACGATCTGAAGATCCGCCTGTCATACGCCAAACTGGGCGATGATGCCGGTTTAAATGCTTATCAGTACCTGAGCGGTTATAACTATCCGGCAAACGGCAATAATAACCAAACGCCTCCGGGATCGGTATTTGACGGCACCTTTGTAAACGGCGCGCAAAGCAGGGGTATCCCTAATCCGAATATTTTCTGGTATGTAGCCAAAACGTATAACGCCGGTATCGACCTGCAGGCCTGGAACGGTTTATTAGGCTTAACAGTTGATGCTTTCAGGCGCGACAGAAGCGGATTGCTAAATACCCGTGCCGATAATTTACCCGGTGTAGTAGGGGCAGGTTTGCCGCAGGAAAACCTGGATAGCGACCGTGCGCAAGGTTTCGACATCGAATTAAATCACCGTTACCATATAGGCAGCTTTAACTATTTTGTGAAAGGAACCTTTGGCTATACCCGTACCCAATGGATTAGCAGGGTGCATTCAGACTATGGCAACTCCCAGCTTAACTGGCATAATAACAATGACAATCGCTACAGCAACATCTTCTGGGGATATGGATCAAACGGGCAATTCCAAAACTATCAACAGATCCTGAACAGTTCGCAGTTTGTATCACGTAACGCGGTAGTAGGTGATTATATTTTGCAGGACTGGAATGGTGACGGCGTGATTAATGATCAGGACGTACACCCTATAGCCCAAAACGTGAGTAACAACAACTACAGCGTGCCATCAACCACATTTGGTTTAACGCTGGGTGGGTCATACAAAGGGTTTGACATCAGCACAGTATGGCAGGGAGCCGCGGGTATCAACGTTTCTTATATCGAACAGCTTAACATTCCGCTTTGGGGTGGGGGCAGTGCGCTGGCCATGTTCATGGACAGATACCACCCAACCGATCCTAAAGCCGACCCTTATGATCCTAATACCGTATGGACACCGGGCACCTTTGCCCTTACCGGTACCACAGCCGATGTTAACTCGCTTTCCAACATTCACAGCGCGGCTTATGTAAGGCTTAAATCTGCCGAACTGGGTTACAGCATTACACCTGCAGTGGCCAAAAGGTTAGGTATCAAGGGTGCAAGGATCTTTGTAAATGGTTACAATATGCTAACCATCACCAATTTAAAATATCTTGATCCGGAACACCCATCGGCCACTTACGGCTATTTATATCCATTAGATAAAATATTCTCCGTTGGTGTAAATGTTAAATTATAATCAATCCATACAGATCATGAAAAAATACTCATATATCATATTCGCTGTTTTGCTTTGCTGGACGTCGGCATGCAAAAAGCTCGATACGCCACCACCAAGTATTGTTAAAGACGCCGATATTTTCTCGAACAGCGCCGGTATACAGGCCTACATGGCCCGCATGTACGCCGAACTGCCTATTGAGGATTTCAGATATTCGCCAACCCGTGGCTTAAACTTCTTCTGGATCATCAGTCCTTTCAGCTGTATCAGCGGCGAAGGCTTAAGCCGCGACCAGAACAGCGCCACACAGGAAACTTTTGGTTACTGGGGGGATGCTTATACCCTGATCAGGGATGCTAATTATTTTGCAGAAACCCTGCCTAAATACTCATCAAACTTTACCCCTGCACAAATCAGCGCCTGGTTGGGCGAGGCCCGTTTTTTGCGTGCCGCCACCTATTTTGCACTGGTAAAACGCTATGGCGGTGTGCCCATTGTTGATAAAGTACTACAGTATCCGGCACAAAGCATCGATGAGTTAAAAATTCCGCGCTCATCAGAAGAAAAGGTTTATGATTTTATCTCTACCGATCTGGATTATGCTTATGCCAATTTGGGCGAAAGTAACCAGGTAGGCCGGGCTAATAAATATGTGGCAGCAGGTTTTAAATCGCGCGCCATGTTATATGCAGGCTCCATCGCCAAATACAACAACATTACCCTTACCGATGCCAGCGGCAACAGGCTTTGCGGTATCCCAGCTGCTAAAGCGGTTACCTATTTTAAAGCCGCTTATGATGCCGCCGTATTGCTCGATGGTAAATATAGCCTGTATAAAAAAGCATGGGCCGCCGGCGATAAAACCGCCCAGTATCAAAACTATGTGAACCTGTTTTTTGATGCGACCAGTCCGGAGAATGTGTTTGTTCGTCAATATCACTATCCCGAATCGGTGCATGGATATGATGCTTATAACGTGCCGCGCCAGCTGATGGGGGCAAATGGGTACTCATCAGAAATTAACCCTACGCTTAATTTTGTGGAGATGTTTGATGGCATCCCTAAAAATGCCGACGGTACTATTAAAACCACAACCGGTGGTAAATATGACCTGTACACCAATGCCATGGATCTGTTTGCCAATGCCGAACCAAGGCTGCGGGCGACAGTTATTTTACCGGGCGATGTGTTTAAAGGTGTAAGCATTGAGATCCGCCGCGGTATTTATACCGGCAGTTCAACAGGAGGTATCAGTCCGCTTTTACCGGCTGGTTCAACCGCGCATTATCCTACCGATCATATGGTACAATCATCAAACGCGAGCCAGACGCCCTACACTTTACCTAACGGAACAACCATGAACCCTGCCGGTTTAAGCGGTTATTTTACAGGCGACGGAACCTGCTCGGTATCGGGCTTCTCGATCCGTAAAAACCTGGTACCGGATAAGCCGACATCAGAAGTGCTGGAAAACCGATCTGACCAAACCTGGATAGAGCTGCGTTATGCCGAAGTATTGTTAAACCGTGCCGAGGCTGCAATCGAGCTGAATGCCCTGGGTCAAAACGACAAAAGTTACCTGCAGGACGCGTTTACCGCCATTAACCAGATCCGCGACAGGGCCGGTGCCAACTTGCTGCTAAGCCCAACCGACCTGAGCAATATTAACGTGGTACGTACCGAACGGAAGAAAGAACTGGGCTTTGAAAACAAAACCTGGTGGGACCTGCGCCGCTGGAGGGTGATAGATAAGGAACAGAACAGTACTATTTACCGTACGCTGATGCCATTTTACTCGGCCAATGATGGCAAGTACTTTTTCGACGCCCGTTTAGATGAGCGTAACAGCCGCTATACTTTTGATGTGCGCTGGTACTATGAACAAATTCCGCAAGGCGAGATACAGAAGAGTCAGAATTTAATTCAAAATCCGGGTTATTAATTTTAAGAGAGATGACCATCATGAGCTGCCGCTAAAAACAAAACGAATAGCTCATGATAGCTTCATTACCATTAAAAAACAAATTATTCCAATGAAAACTATATTTTATAGCATAGCATTAAGTGTACTGCTTGCCGCGGGCAGCTCGTGCAAAAAGGTTGATAATTATGCAGCGCCCGATGTAACTTTAAAAGGCGTGGTAACAGATGCCGTTACCGGTAAAAGTGTACAAACCGAGCAGGGCTCGGGCACCAGGATCAAGCTGCTGGAAATAAGCTGGAGCAGTAATCCTACACCTTTTTATATATCCTCGTTTCAGGATGGTACCTATAATAATACCAAACTGTTTGCGGGTAAAAATGTGATCTCGGCCGAAGGTCCTTTTGTACCGTTGGTGCAGGTTGATAATACCGGCAAAACCATTGTGGATAAAAGCCAGACGGTTGACGTTAAAGGCGTAACTACGGTTAACTTTTCGGTAGATCCATTTTTAAGGATAGATTGGGTAGGCGATCCGGTTGTTAACGCGGATGGTACCATTACCACCAGCTTTAAAATTACACGTGGCACCAGCGATCCAAACTTTCAGCAGGATGTAAGCGATCTGGCGGTATTTGTTAATTCAAACAAATATGTGGGCAACAATAATTATGACAACCGCTATACGCCAAAACTTAGCGGTTCTGATGCCAGCACTTCGGTAGGGAAAACCTTAAGTGTTACAACCATCGGCGGTCCTTTACCGGGCAAACGCGAATACTTTATCAGGGTAGGCGCCAGGATCTCATACGGTTTAAATTATTACAATTATACCGACGTTAAAACTGTAACCATTCCTTAAATTAAACACATAATATAGGGAGACACATGTAATGTGTCTCTACAAAAAATGGCGTAGAGACGCATCACATGCGTCTCCTCCCTATATTACAAATACAAATAATATCTAATGAAGAACATTCTATTTTCTTGTTGCCTCGTCGCATTATCATTCGCGGGCTATGCGCAAAGTTCAAACCCGGTGACGCTGCCAGAGAAAACGGCCTTCCAAACGAGTAGCCCCTGGATCCCCGAGATCGATGTACGATCAGACATTGCCATTGTTTATGGCGCCAATGACCGCCCGGGTTTAACGTTTGAACAGCGCGTACAATCATGGCGTGACCACGGCTACCAGGTGAATTTTATGACCGGCATAGCCTGGGGCGACTATAAAGATTATTTTTTAGGGAAATGGGATGGCAAAAACCACCTGGGCGTAGGCCAGGTAACCATGAAAGGCGATACCATCTTCCACGGCAAGGATATGCCTTATGTCGTGCCCGATGCTTCGTTTATCGAATACATGAAAACCGCGGTGGTAAAAAGAGTGATCAACGCGGGTATCACGAACATATTTTTAGAGGAGCCTGAGTTTTGGGCGCGCGCAGGTTACAGCGCGGGTTTTAAAGAACAGTGGCAAAAATATTATGGCTTTCCCTGGAAACCGCAGGATGCATCGGCGGAGAATACTTACCTGTCGAGCAAGTTAAAATATCACCTGTATTATGAAACCATCAAGGAGGTATCTAACTACGCCAAAGCCTACGGTAAAAGCAAAGGTTTAAATATCAAGGTATTTATTGCTACACATTCGCTGGTGAACTATTCGTCGTGGCAAATTGTAAGTCCGGAGGCCAGCCTGGCTTCGTTGCCGGGTATCGATGGTTACATCGCGCAGGTGTGGACGGGCACTTCCCGCGAACCAACGTTTTTTAATGGCCTGCGTAAAGAGCGGGTGTTCGAGAACGCTTTCCTGGAGTATGGTTCGGTAGTTTCCATGACCGCGCCAACCGGTCGTAAAGTATTTTTCCTGACTGATCCTATTGAAGATTGGCCGCGCGACTGGAGCGATTACAAACGCAATTACCAGGCTACCTTCACTGCTAAATTACTATATCCCATGGTTGCCGATTACGAGGTGATGCCTTGGCCCGAGCGTATCTACACCCATCCTTACAAAGTAGCCGGTACCGACCAAAAGACGCTGATCCCGCAATTTTATTCTACCCAGATGCAGATCATGGTGAACGCCTTGAACAGTATGCCGGCATCCACCAATAAAGTATCGGGTGTAAACGGCATCGGTGTGCTGATGAGTAATACGCTGATGTTCCAGCGGTTTCCAACACACAATGGTTTTGAAGATCCGCAGTTCTCCAACTTTTATGGGCAAACCCTACCACTGTTAAAACGTGGCGTACCGGTACAAACCGTGCATATGGAAAACCTGGAATACCCGGCATCGTTAAAAAACATCAAAGTTTTGGTGATGAGTTACTCCAACATGAAACCGGTATCAGCAGCGGTACATACTTACCTGGCAAACTGGGTAAAACAGGGCGGCGTTCTGATCTATTGCGGCAGGGATGATGATCCTTATCAAACGGTAATGGAATGGTGGGATACCAAAGGCAATAAATTTACGGCCCCTTCACAGCATTTGTTTAAGCTGTTGAACATTAAACCAACGCAGGATAAGCAGCAATTTAAAGTGGGTAAAGGCGCGGTTTATGTGCTGAGGCAAAACCCTAAAGAATATGTGCTGGAAGCCGGGAAGGATGATAACTACATCAGCACCGTCAAACAAGCTTATGAGAAAAAAGCCAAAGCCGGCGAGCTAACATTTAAGAACAGCCTGTACCTGGAACGTGGTCCGTATGATGTAGTATCCGTAATGGATGAAAATCCCGACAGTAAACCCTACACCGTCAAAGGCCCGGTTATCGATCTGTTCGATCCGCAATTGCCGGTGCTTGCTGAGAAGGTGGTGAACCCGGGTGAGCAGTCCTTATTATATGTGGTTGATCGTGTGCCTGATAAAAAATTGCCGCAGGTACTGGCTTCGGCATCAAGGATCTATAACGAAAACAGGCAGGGTAGTGGTTATTCTTTTGTAGCTAAAAGCCCCACCAAAACATTAAATAGTGTACGTGTGCTGTTGCCCGCGCAACCTAAGGAAACAAAGGTGACCGATAGCACAGGCCAGAATATCAGTGATGTGAAAACATCATGGGATGCATCGTCAAATACCCTTTACCTGGGTTTTGGCAATAGTCCGGATGGTATTAAGGTTGATGTGAAATGGTGAAGCAATTAACCAATTATCTATAAACCTCAATTACACACCTATGAAGAAGAACACTATGATGATGATCAAAAGCATGCTTTTGCTGCTGGTATTTGCCTCTTGTCAAAAGAACAACAATACCACGGCCGACAAACAGAAAGACAGCGTACAAAAAGTCACCGCTGCTCCACCTTCCGATGCGCCGCGGGCCGCCCTGCGCAGCATTGTTGAAAACGTGACCACTGCTGATGGTAAAATTTACAATGCCAAAGACAATACCGGCAAAACTATGGATTGCCTCAAGATTATTGCCAACCCATCGGGTGGTTATATTGGGGTGTACCATACCATGATCAACGGTACATTCAAAACCAATGTGGCATCATCAACCGATCTGCTGCACTGGACCTGGATCCGCGAACTGGCAGGGAGTGGTAACGGTGGCGCGTCGCAGCCTACCATTGCTGCTACCTCAACCGGTGGTTTTGTAATGGTTTGGGAACAAGAGCCCAACAACCACCTAAAATTCAGTTATTTTAACAGCTGGACCGACCTGCAGAACGGTGCTGTAGCCAAATCATTTGAAGCCCCTCATACTTTATCAACCTGTGCAGAAGGTACACCTAACATTTACTCAGCCAGCAGCACTTCCGTTGATGTGGGTTTTCATTACTGGTCCAATTGCGATGTTGACCGCCAGGCACGTGGTACCACCACCTGGACATCATGGAGCGCCAGTGCACAACCGCAAATTGACAATGCCATTTTGTACTGGGGGGTGCATGGTAATATTGGCGACCGTGACGGCTACCTGAAATTTCAGAATTTTAATTTTGGTTTGATCGAAGGGCAAGGCACCAAGGGCGATTTTGGTACCTGGCGCTGTTACCTGTATGATTACCAAACCGGCAATGCCGATAAGCTGAACATTCACACCGATGGTGGTAGCCAGGCATTTGCCAACCCAACTATTACAGCCCTAACTATTGGTGGGCAAGCCGCGTTGGTTATCACCCAGTTTATCCCTTCGCAGTTATCGGCAAATGGCGAAGCTGGTGAGTTGATCTATTATAAAAAGCTGTAAGCCGGTGATTTTTAATAGTTATGATACCATTTTACACAGCGCCCAACTTAGCGGACGCTGTGTATTCATATTTTACCCGCATAAACACATAGTATATTGTTACACATAACCTACCCAATTTTATCAAAAAATACACTGTCCAACTATAAAATATTGAATTCTGCCCGTATATTGCATGGCCTGATTAATCGATTTAGCTATGTTGATATAAGCCCATCTAAAAATTAATAATGAAAAAATTATTCTTATTGGCGTTTGCCCTTTTACCAGTAGCAGCTATTGCGCAGCAAACCACCCCACCTGTTACTCCTGTTGATTATATTAACCCTTTAATGGGAACGGAATCCAAGCCTTCGCTTTCAAACGGGAACACTTATCCGTCTATCGCGCTGCCCTGGGGCATGAATTTCTGGACGCCACAATCCGGTAAAATGGGCGACGGTTGGCAATATACCTACGATGCCGATAAGATACGGGGTTTTAAACAAACCCACCAGCCATCGCCCTGGATGAATGATTATGGTATGTTTTCCATATTTCCCGAAACAGGCAAACTTAAACTGAATGAGGCGCAACGTGCCAGCTGGTTTTCGCACAAAGCCGAAATCGCCAAGCCCTATTATTATAGTGTATACCTGGCCGACTATGACGTAACCACCGAGCTTACGCCAACAGAACGCGCGGCCAATTTCAGGTTCACCTTCCCCAAAAGCGACAGCTCACATATCGTAATAGATGCTTTTGATAAAGGATCATACGTGAAAATTATTCCCGGTGAACAAAAGATCATCGGCTACAGCACCAAAAACAGCGGTGCCGTGCCTGCCAATTTTAAAAACTACTTTGTTATTTATATAGATAAGCCTTTTGAGCTGGCTTCCACCTGGCATAACTGGCAAAAAGATGGCTCGCTGGAATATACCGGCGATCACGCAGGCGCGGTTATCAGCTTTAAAACCAAAAAAGGCGAACAGGTGCATCTTCGCGTAGCATCATCTTATATCAGCACAGAACAGGCCGAACTTAACCTGAAGCGCGAATTGGGTACCGATAGTTTTGATGTTACCTGCCAAAAAGGAAAAGATGTATGGAACAAAACATTAAGTCATTTAACACCCGAAGGTGGTACAATTGATCAAACCCGTACTTTTTACTCTAGTCTTTACCGCATGCTTTTCTTCCCTAACCGGATGTATGAAGTTGATGCTAAAGGACAAACCGTGCACTACAGCCCGATAAATGGTAAAATATTGCCGGGATATTATTTCGCGGGTACCGGTTTCTGGGATACTTTCAGGGCGCTGTACCCATTCCTCAACCTGGTTTATCCGTCGATGAATAAAGAAATGCAGGAAGGCCTGGTGAATTCCTATAAAGAAGGCGGTTGGCTGCCCGAGTGGTCGAGTCCGGGTTATGCCGATTGCATGATCGGTAACAACTCCGCATCGGTAGTGGCCGAAGCTTATTTAAAAGGCCTGCGCGGATACGATATTAACTCGCTTTACGAGGCATTAAAACATGGCGCCAATAATGAAGGCCCGAATGCTACAGGTCGCCGGGGGGTAGAGTATTATAATACCCTGGGCTATGTACCTTATGATGTAAAGATCAACGAGAACGCTGCCCGTACACTGGAATATGCTTATGATGATTTTGCTATATACAAGCTGGGTAAAGCCCTGGGCAAACCAGCTTCGGAAACTGATATTTACAAAAAACGCAGCCAAAACTATCGCAACCTGTTTGATCCTTCCACCAAACTGATGCGCGGCAAAAATAAAGATGGCTCTTTTGAAACGCCATTCAATCCCTTTAAATGGGGCGATGCCTTTACCGAAGGTAACAGCTGGCATTATACCTGGGGTGTGTTTCATGATATACAGGGGTTGATCAACCTGGTCGGTGGTAAACAGCAGTTTGTGGCCAAGCTGGATTCTGTATTTACGCTGCCGCCTGTTTTTGATGATAGCTATTATGGTACCGTGATCCATGAGATCCGTGAAATGCAGATAGCCAACATGGGCCAGTACGCGCACGGCAACCAGCCTATCCAGCACATGATATACCTGTACAATTATGCCGGCGAACCCTGGAAAACGCAATACTGGGCACGCGAAACCATGAACAAATTGTACAAAGCTACGCCAGATGGTTACTGCGGCGATGAGGATAACGGACAAACATCGGCCTGGTACGTGTTTTCGGCCATGGGCTTTTACCCTGTAACCCCTGCCAGTGATCAATATGTACTGGGTGCACCATTGTTTAAAAAGCTGACCGTAAAGCTGGAGAATGGCAAAACTATCACCATCAACGCACCAAAAAACAATGCCGATAATAAATATGTGAACAGCTTAACGGTGAACGGCAAACCTTATGATGTTAACTGGCTAAGCCATAAAGCATTGTTAAACGGCGCCGAGCTGAACTTTGACATGTCGGCCACGCCAAACAAACAACGCGGTATTAAAGCTACCGATGTACCTTACTCCATGTCGAACGAGAAGTAGGGGAGGGGTTTTTGAGTTGTTTTAAGTAATTTCCATACATGTCATTGCGAGCGCAGCGTGGCAATCTCCTCGCGTTTATGTATACGACGAGATTGCTTCGTCGTTCCTCCTCGCAATGACATGTGTTTATAAGTAAGAGTTCAATAATGCCAACTGCCCACCGCAAACCGCCCACTCAATCACCGCTATTCTTCTTATAAGCCAACCATACATAAAACGGTATACCGCCCATCAGCAGTAAAAAACCATAATAAACAGCTTCTTTACCGGTGCCGGCAATGGTCCACAATGCATAGCCAAAGGCCAAAATAGCCAGTATCACCGCACCGGTTAAGCCATCAACCTGTTTTTGCTTTACGCGGATAATCAAGTATGACGCAGCCGAAAGCAGGTAAGGGATCAATATAGATAATAAGGATAGCAAAAGTAAAAAACGGAATTGCTCTACCAATCCCTTGGTATAATTCATGCTCATAAAAAGCGATACCATCACACTGCTCACCAGGATGCCCACATAAGGCACACCTTTTTTATTCTTGCGGGCAAAAGCGGCAGGGAATAATTTGTCGCTGGCAATGGCAAAAGGCATTTGGCCCTGTAATAATGTCCAGCCGTTCAGCGAGCCAAAGGCAGCAATGGCTATACCTGCGCTTACCCAATAACGGGCATTGCTGCCATATATCACCACGGCGGCATCGGCAAAAGGAGTAACCGAATGTTTTAAAGCCTCCGCCGGGATAATCCCGATCACGCTAAAACTGCTCAAAATATAAACCAATGTAGCGATCAGTAAGCCCAGCAAAGTGGCCCGGGGAATGGTTTTTTCGGGATTGGCCACACTGCCGGCAGGTACTGTAGCGCTTTCAATACCAATAAAGGCGAACATGGTCATGGTGGCTGTAGCGGTTAAAGCACCGTAAACAGAGGTTCCACTGCCATTAAAAGGCGAAAAGTTTTTGACTTGTATAAAAAACAAGCCGCCTATTGCTACCAGTACCAGAGGCGTTACCTTTAATATAGTTGTAACCAGTTGAACCTTGCCGCCGGTTACCACGCCGCGGGTATTAATATAAGTAAGCAGCCATATGGTACATAATCCTGTAGTTATAGCGGTAATCGCGCTGGAGGCCAGCACTGGAAAAAAGGTGCTCAGGGCACTTACAAAGGATATGGTGATGGCCGCGTTGGCGCATGATACGGCCAGGTAATAGCCCCAGGCCACCAGGAAACCGGCAAAATCGCCCAGTCCGTTGCGGGTATAAGCATATGGGCCACCTGTAGCATGGGGCAACAATTTGCTCAGGTTACTGAAAACCTTGGCCAAAAAATAAGAGCCCACCGCGGAAAATACCCAACCCAGTAAACCGATACTGCCATAGGAGGCCATTGCCGCCGGCATCAAAAACACGCCTGCACCTATCATATTACCCACTACCAGGGAGGTGCTGGTCCATAAACCTAATTTATTTTTTTCTGAGGATGATGCAGGCATAGCTGTTCATGATTTTTTGCAAAGATAAGATAGCATATTTATTTAGTCTATTCTCTACTATTATTGACTTAAGGAACTTGACCTTGATCGTGGCATGTCATTAAACTAAGGCTACTCCGTAGGAGTAAAAGCTTTGTAGCAAACAAACGATAAAAATTAAGCATGCCGTAGGTATGCAACCGGAGTACAGTACCTACGGCACTGGTTTTGAAATCGAGATTTTTCTACAAAGCTTTAACCCCAATGGGGTTTGCAAATTCCCTTAACTTAATAGCATTGCCCCCTCTGGCTCAAACCCGGTAGAAAATAAAAGAACAAAAAAGATGTTAAAATAAGTTAAAATATAATTAATAGTCAGGCTGTTGCGCTAATTTTATGTTGCCTATGAACCCTAAGATCCTGATATTGCTTTTTATTATTTATTTAATGCTATCGAATGGCGTTGAAGGGCAGGTGGTTAAAGTGCAGCAGGGTTTGGTGTTGAAGAGTAGCACTGCTACCAGATTAGCGGATGTGCAGGTTTTAAATAAGTGCAGCCATATTGCCGTCAGGTCAAATACAGAAGGCGTATTTAGTATTGTGGCTTTACTGGGTGATACTTTGCAGTTTTCAAGCCCTAATTACTTAACCGGGGAATTGGTTGTAAGCGATTTTGCTGATAAACTCATATACCTACAGCCTATTATTGAATTAGCAGAGGTGGTGATCAGAGAGAATTCGCTTATCAAAGAGCTCCGGGAAACACAGAAGAGCTACCGGAAGAAAAGTGTTTTTTATACCGGCACACCGCATTACTACTATCTGTTTTTAAAACCGATGACCTTTATATATGAAAACTTTAAGAGCGAGGTTAAACAGGCCCGGCGGTTTAACCGCTTTGCCAAACGGGAAATAACCGCTTATGAAATTACCAGACGCTTTAATGATTCATTGATAAAAAGTGTTGTGCCTCTTAAGGTTAATGAAATGGATGATTTCAGGGTTGATTATGCACCTACCTTACAACAGTTAAATGCCATGAGCGATTATGACCTCATTATTTATATCAGAAATAGTTATGAGGATTATAAGAAGAAAAACGCTGATAAAAAAACACCTCATCAGTTGTAACGTTTACATCTCTGCTATTTTATCCCGCATCAGCAAAAAACACCTCATTAGTTAAACATTTATAGGGTAAAATTCGTTGTAGCTGGTACATCAACCTTTCGACTTATCTAATGAAAAACCGCGCCATTTTATTTTTGACGGCTATTGCCGCGTTTTTTATCATCAGTTTTACCATCACCGGGAATAATGACACTTTACCCGGTGCCGACAAAAACAACGGCGGCTTGTTTTTACCCGGCCATTTTAAAGCGGTAGTAGTAGTGGATAGCCTGGCCGGGCGTGCCCGCCATCTAGCTGTTAATGATAATGGCGATGTATATGTGAAGCTCCGCTTTCCTGATTCTATAGGTGGCAACGTAGCCATGCGGGATACCAACCATGATGGAAAAGCCGATATCATCAAAAAATTCGCGGATTATGAGGATAAGGGAAGCTATGGCACAGCGATGCGCGTACATAAGGGATATCTTTATTTTAGTTCGGAGATCAATGTATACCGGATGAAACTCAATCCTAATACCCTGATACCCGATGGTAAGCCAGAACTGATCGTACATGATATACATCCCCCGCAAGAGCATGACGCCAAACCGCTTGCTTTTGATAACAAAGGACATATATATGTGGCTTTTGGCGCACCCTCAAATGCCTGCCAGGAGCAAAATCGCGTGCCCGGATCTATGGGGATAGAAGGCTGTCCCCTGCTGAAAGAGTATGGAGGCATCTGGCGTTTTGATGAGGACAAACCCAATCAGTTACAAGCTGATGGGATGCGCTATGCTACCGGGCTACGCAGTGTAGTGGCTATGGATTGGAATACCGCCGACAACTGTTTATACGTAGTAGCGCATGGGCGCGATGACCTGCGCTTGCAGTTCCCTAAGTTGTTTACCCCCTGGCAAAGTGCTGTACTGCCCGCCGAAGAGTTTTTAAAAATTAAGGAAGGTACTGATGTCGGCTGGCCATATTATTATTATGATCCTATTAAAAAGAAGAAACTCCTAAATCCGGAATATGGCGGCGATGGTAAAAAAGCGGGTGATGGCGCCAAATATGCCCAGCCTATTATGGCTTTCGCCGCGCATTGGGCACCTAATGATCTGTTCTTTTATACAGGTAACCAGTTCCCGGCAAGGTATAAAAACGGAGCGTTTGTCGCGTTTCATGGTTCTACCAACAGGTCGCCTTATCCGCAGGCTGGTTTCTTTATTGGGTTTGTGCCTTTTAAAGGAGGCAAACCTGTAGGTTCCTGGGAGATTTTTGCCGATGGATTTGCCGGGCGTACTACCATAGCAAGCGTGAGTGATGCCGTTTACCGGCCGATGGGAATATCGCAGGGGCCCGATGGTTCCTTATATATAAGCGATACCGAGAAGGGTAGGGTATGGCGTATATTTTACCAGGGCGACAAAACAAAGTTCACGACGGCCCAACTGGCAAAAATGGAATTGCGGAAAAAGCTACCAAGCTTTAAAACCCCCGACATAACGCGTAATAACCTGATGAGCGGTATGTTAACCGGTGGA
This sequence comes from Hygrocybe conica, assembly GCA_900068975.1. Classification (NCBI taxonomy): domain Eukaryota; kingdom Fungi; phylum Basidiomycota; class Agaricomycetes; order Agaricales; family Hygrophoraceae; genus Hygrocybe; species Hygrocybe conica. The sequence continues at coordinate 327,831 of CEMM01322819.1, read as the reverse complement.
GCTAAGCTGTACGCTACCTATTGCACCAATTGCCACCAGAAAAACGGTAAAGGCGATGGTAATCTTTTTCCGCCACTTGGCGGATCTGAATGGGTTACCGGGGGCAAGTACATGGAAAAGGAAACGGCTATCCGGGTATTGCTTAATGGGCTTGAAGGTCCTGTGAAGGTTAAAAATGTACCTTATAATAGTGTGATGCCCAAGCATAATTTTTTGAGCGATGATCAGATCGCCCAGGTGCTGACCTATATCCGCAACAATTTTGGAAACAACAGCAGTTTGGTCACTGCGTTAGAAGTAAAGAAAGTACGTGCAAGTTTAAAAGTAAAATGATTGCTTCAAATACGATGGGTTTAGTTGTTAACCTTTACTTTTAATGCCAGCACTTCGTTTTTGGGCTTTATAAAAACATCAATGCTTAAACCACATTCGCGTAATAAACGGGTATGGTTGTAAGATACCTGTTTGTACAACTGCGGATCAAGGTTCAACAGTACCTCATTGTTTAAAATGCTGGCATATATAAACAGTTTTGACAGCTTGTTCCCCGACTCGTCCGAAACCTGGTTTAAACAATTCAAATAACCATTTATGGTTGAATAATCATTATTGGAAATAGCGCTTTTTATTTTGAGCCCATAAAATAACGACTTCATAAATGGAGTAAATAAATACTCTTCCTGCTTATAGGAGGCCGAAATTTCATCGTTGTTTTTCAGCAGGTCGGTTTGGCTATCCAGTAAAAAATAAGCGTCGCACTCGGCTATCTTTAAAAAGAAATTATAGGAGAATGATGTTTCGGCGCTGGCTTTATCTATTGTATGAAGCGCGTTAACAAATCTTAATGTTTTGTATGGTGTACGGCAAATAAAAGTAGAGTAAGCTGATAATAAGAAAATAAGATCATTCGCCTTTCTGTTATGTATGTTTTCGCTTTGTTTTGGCGGATTAAAATAGAAGCGGGTGATCTCGGCAAAAAAGTCCTTCCTGATCATGCCATATTTCAGGTACTGATAAATGGCATTGAGGCAATGCAGCGGATTGATCGCGAATTGATGGAAATCATGCTGCGGGAAACTTTTTAATTTCGCCAGGTAATCTTCCAGTTGCTTCAAATCCAGCTGAAGTATGGCTATAGTAGCTAAAGCTGTGTAAGTAAGTACCTTTTTATGGTCAGAAAGCTCAAACTTCAATAAAGTTTGCAGTGCTTTTTTATAATCGGTATTTACCAGTTCCAGTCCAAAAAAGTAATAAAAAAGCCCATCGCTGCAATCCTGCTTAAAATAATTGGCGGTGGCTTCAGCGTTCGTCGACCCAAAGCAGACTCGCTGGAGTAAATCGCCTAAAAAAATGATCAGCTCCGATTTTTCTTTGGGATTAAGATTAGTTTGCGCTAAAAGCTCAAAGCTTTCCTGCTGCCCGTTTTTAACGGCATGTATCACACACCATTTGATAACCGGTAATTTATGCTCGCTGTTATTAAATGCACTGTTGATCAGTTTGATCAGCTGCAGGTCAAAGCGTTGATTGTTATCTAAAAGCAGCTTGCGGGCTATGGTAAACTCCAGGAAGTTATTGTTCCCGAACTGAACCATAGTTTTAAACTGAAAGTCGTTGCTGGAGTTTATCTCGCGTAAAAAACCAATGCTTAACAATTCATTATAAGCATGGCTGTATTGTTTAAGCAGATCGTTGCATTTAAACTTATCCAGCTCATACACACCGGCCTGAAAATCCATCTCATCAACCAAACCCTTCAACAACAGGATCTTTTCGGTTGCGTAGTGGCCCAGGTAAACTTTGTTGAGTATGAATATGGAAATGAGCTCATATATGCAGATGTGATCGATATTATTGAGCGAAAAATTGTTCTTATTCTGTTTGTAATAGAATTGGAAATATAATGGGTGATTGAAATTATTAGCCACATCAATGGCGATCAGGTTCTGAACGTCGGGGTTTATTTTACGGCTGAGTTCCTTGATCTCCTGGATATTAAACAGCGGCACATTAGTGGTGAGGTCATGATCTGTTATAAAACCGGTGAACCAGTTTTGAAGACCAAACTCCATATTGTGCTTATTATTGATCCAATTGGCCGACCGCATGGTTAAAACCAGCTTAAACCACTCATGTGATTGGTAGAACGAAAAAATATCCATCAACTGGGTCAATACCAGTTCAAACTGATCGTTTTTGAACATGTGTTCATCAAAACCATCAATAACCAGGTAAAACTTACCATCGTTACGTTTATTGATGTCAAATAATGCTTCAATATCTTCCTCATGCGAGTAGCCCAATAAGGCCAGCAGCCAATCGTTCAGGTCGCGCCCGCTTAAAAAAACATTCATTAAAGCGCTGCTGCTAAAAAACAGGATAATATCGTTACTGTCTGATTCTAATTTTTCATCTATCCAATGGCAAAGTCCGATGGTTTTGCCGTAGCCGGAAGGGGCGGCAAATACGGTCGCGGTATAATCACCTCTTAAAAATTCATCAAAATGATCGTCGATAAATTTGCGGCGGATAGTTTGGCCAAAAGGGATACCGGAGCGGTTTTTTAAAGCCTGAAGTGTAAAATGAGTGATCTTGGCGGCGTTTTGACTCAGGGTTTTCCAGTCAACATGCTCGTTTTGCGATTTTTCAGAGGGTACGCTTTCACGTTCGCAAAAATCATCCCAGCCTTCGTAATCACAAAATTTTGCTAAAACATCAATGGTGAATAAAGATGGTTTGAATTTACTGTATGCAAAACCGTAAACCCGTTTCAATGTAGTTTCGCTTACGGTTAATTTCGTTTTTGAATATATTTGAAATGCAAGCGCCTTGCAATCACCCGGGGTAATGCTTCTGATAGTAGCATTAGCGAGTACTCGGGATTTCAACGTTTCAAACTGAATTGGTGAAAAGGATATCATAGGCTCAAGCAATTAGGTTAATAGGTTTGTATTTATATTACGCAATTAATCTGAATAGGTTGTTGTTATTTACACAATTAATGTTACTGCTATTATTATACGGGGGTAATATCAAATAATGTTGCAGTAGTATTTTACCCCAATATTGGGCTTTTAACAAAATTTACTGTGTTTACGAGAAATGTAGAGCTGTAGGTTTTAAAATAATATTTAATGAACAAAATGAACAATAAATTAGGCCATGAATGAGAATTGAATCGGCTTGAATAAGTGAATAAGATGTATTAATAATTATCCTCAACAGCTATGTAGTTTTGGAAGGTGTAACTGTTTGCACCTACCTTAACTTCATTTGCATGAGAACCTTTACCTTTTATAGCAGGTACATAATAGTTTTATGCCTGCTATTGTGTGCTACAAGCCAAATATTCGGACAACGCCATTTTGCAACAACTCAGCATAGTGGCGCTACTGGTTTACTTTGCTTGGGCTGCGTGGTTAACAATCAAGGCAATGCCATTGATGCGAATCTGCAAACTTTCTCCACATTAAACGTACCAGTTGGACTTTTAGCATCAACTTACCAGGAACTTATTTTTCCAGGCACAGTTCCGGCTAATACACAACTGACCATTAAACTCGGAACCGGCGATAACTTGCTTGATGTAACACTTCTTGGAGGGGTTACTATTACTCCGTATAATGGGAATGTGGCAGGTACCCCTGTTACCGCCCCTACTTTGGCAAGCGTTGCCAGTAATAATAATCAATTGGAGCTGATTTACGCTCCAACACAGGCTTATGACAGGGTAAGGGTAACACTTAGTGGTGGCTTGCTAGGGGCATTAAGCAGCATATACCTTTACGATGCGTTTTACACTACTCCTGGTCCGCCTATTTGTAATACGACTTATGACGAATTACATGGTATATCATCAGCATTACTTGGCCTGGGGGTAAACGTAGGAGGAGTAGCAAATCCTCAAAATGCTATTGACGGTAACCCAAATACAGCATCCACTCTTAACGCGGGTGTTGGTGCGTTAGGGGCATTTGCACAACAAACACTCATTTTTCAATCGGCATCAACTATTGGCGATTCTGTAAGGCTTACCTTAACTTTACCTAAGGCATTGCTTGACGTAGGCCTTCTTTCCGGTACATTCGTATCAACTTTTAATGGTAATACCGATAATAATGATACACAGGTTTTAAATGGATCATTACTACGTTTACGTTTGCTTGATTTGTCAAATAACAGGCAAAGGTTAACGATTACCTTCGTGCCAACGAAGGTATTTGATCGTGTTCAGCTCAGGCTGGGTGGGATAGCCAGCGTGTTATCAACCCTTGATCTTAATGAAGGCGAGATACTGATACCACAACCGATCATAACTGTTAATAATGTAGCTGTAACTACGGCTCAGTTATGCGCCGGCAGTACAGTTACCTTAAATGCTACTGCCAACTTAGCAGGTACAACTTTTAGCTGGTACACCCAGCCAACAGGCGGTATCCCAACCTTTACAGGTGCAAGTTTTACTACACCAGCTTTAACCAACAATATTACTTATTATGTATCGGCAACCCGACCGGGTTGTGCTACAGCATCTACCCGAGCTCCGGTAACTATTAATGTTAACCAAATTCCAGTGGCACCTGTTGTCGCGAATGCTAATATTACCGTATGTCCTAACTCAACCGCAGTATTTGCGGCTACGCCTGTAACAGGTGTTACTATCAACTGGTATGCAGCGGCAACCGGTGGTACATCATTGTTTACAGGTAATACTTTTACCAGTCCTGCTTTAAGCGCTACTACAAGCTACTATGCCGAAGCAGTAAGCGGGGGTACCTGCGTAAGTACTACACGTACTAAAGTAACGGCTACTATAAGCCCGCTACCTGCAGCACCGACAGTGACTACACCAAACGTAACTATTTGCGATGGTGATGTAGCAGTACTGGCCATTGCTTCGCCTGTAGCCGGACAAACTTACAACTGGTATGCTGCCGCAACAGGTGGTACGCCATTGTTTACCGGAACTAACTTTACCAGTCCTGCTTTAACTGCCAACACTATTTATTATGTTGAAGCGGTTAACGCTGCCGGTTGTGCAAGCGGTACCCGTGCTGCTGCCAATGTAACTGTAACACCTAAACCGGCAGCTCCTACGCTGACGGTAAATAACTCAACCATCGTAGCAGGCCAAACAGCTACCATCAATGTAAGTAACGCGCAAACAGGTATTACTTATAAATGGTACACTTCGGCAGCGGCGGCTACACCTGTATTTACAGGCAATCCGTTCATAACACCAGCACTTTTCAGTACTACTACTTATTATGTAGCTGCTGTTAACGCTACTGGTTGCGAATCGGCTACACGTACACCGATAACCATTACGGTAACCATCAATAATAATTCGCCTTGTACATTTGCTAATCAGCAAAGCTCGGCCATCAATGGTTTGTGTTTATTATGTTCTATTAATAACGATGTCCTTGCAGCTGACGCCGACACAACTACGGCATCAACCATAACTGTACCCGTTGGACTTTTAGGTGGATCAGCTTCACAAACATTGATATTCCCTAACCCCGGTTTTGCAGGCGATACTATTAAGCTTGCCTTACAAACACCAGGTGGTTTAGCAGATGTAAGTTTGCTTGGTGGGGTGACCGTTGCTGTTTACAATGGAGGAACATTGGTAGGCAGCTATCCGCTTAATAATTCATTGCTAACTTTAAGGTTGCTAAGTGGAACCGGTAAGTATGCAGCATATATACCCGCTGTTGGGAATTATGACCGTATAGTAGTAACCCTTAATTCGGGTGTTGCTACATTGCTTACCTCATTACAGATCTACTACGCGGTACAGCAATACCCTACACCGAAATTTAACCCAGCTGCCCCTGAAATTTGCAAAGGCAGCCCGGCCACACTAACCATTACCTCTCCAACACCTGCAAACGGAACCTTCAGTTGGTTCACTACACCAACAGGTGGTGCTGCTGTTCATACCGGAACATCTTATACTACTCCTGCTTTAACCGCAAATACAACTTATTATGTTGAATATAGCCGTGGTGGGAGTTGCGTAAGCCCAACACGGGCGCCGGTACAGGTAATAGTTGACGATACACCGGTGAAACCAGTTGTAACGCCGTCGAGCGCTACAATACTTGCCGGACAAACAGCTACTTTCAAAGCTACTGTTGTAAACGGCGCTACTATAAAATGGTATACTGCTGCAACCGGTGGAACACCTGTGTTTACTGGTAGTACTTTCACTACCCCGGTATTGAATGCTAATACTACCTACTACGCCGAAGCTTCATTAGGTAGTTGCGTATCACCAGACAGAACCGCTGTACCTGTAACTGTTACTCCGATAGTTATACCGGATGTATCTGTTAATCCACCAACACAATCAGTTAACATAGGAACAACCGGTACCATAACCGCGAGTTCAACCACTCCCGGAACTGTATTTAACTGGTACAGTACACCAACTGGTGGCACCCCGATATTTACAGGAGCAACTTTTGTAACTCCGCCTGTATTTGCCAATACTACTTATTATGCCGAAGCTGTAGTAACAGCAACCGGCGCAAAATCTGCCACCCGTGCACCAGCAGTAGTTAACATTATCCCTGTTGGTACTGATCCGGTAGCCTGCGCCGCTGCCACAGCACAAACCAATTCTGTAAATGGTTTATGTTTATTGTGCGGTATCACCAACGCCGGTGGTGCAATTGATAACGATCGTAATACATTCTCACAAATACATGTACCTATAGGTTTATTAGGTGCTTCGGGACAGCAAACATTGCAATTTGCCCATGCAGGTATTGTGGGTGATAGCGTTATTGTTGAATTGGGTATTCCCGGTTCACTGGCCGATGTTGGCGTGTTATCACAAATTCAGATAGGTACTTATAATGGTGGTACTTTCAATAACGATTTCTTTAGCGTAAACGGATCTTTATTAAATGTTACCTTATTGAACGGTACAAGCCGTTTCAGGGTAGCCTTTAAAGCAGGTGCTGCATTTGACCGTGTTGAAGTTCAGTTTAACTCAGGTTTAGCCGGCTTACTGAATACTGTAAATGTATATGACGCGTACCAGTCAGTAGCCGTGCCGATTATCAACACAGCTAACGTAAGTACTTGTCAGGGTACAACCGCTACGCTGACCGCCAACAACGTACCAGCCAACGTAACTATCAAATGGTATACTGCCGCTTCAGGTGGCACACCTGTATTTACAGGAGCAACCTTTGTTACACCTGTACTCAATACGACTACCACTTATTATGCCGAGGCCAGCCGTACTGTTGATGGTTGCGCCCAAACTAAACGAACACCGGCAACAGTAACCATTGTTCCGGCACCTGCCGCTCCGGTGGCTAACGCTACAACGGTAGCTGTATGTTCTGGTCAACCAGCCATATTCACGGTACAAGCTGTTAATGGCGTTACCTTTACCTGGTATGCTGCTGCAACCGGTGGTACCCCATTATTTACCGGTCCACAATTTACCAGCCCGGCATTAACTGCTAATACTTCTTACTACGTTCAGGCTAATGCTGGTTCATGCGGAAGTTCTGCCCGTACCCAGGTAACGGCTAATGTAGTGACCACACCGCTGGTCCCAACTGTATCTCAAACCCCGGTACAAACCTGTTCTGGTTCATCAGCAGTATTAACTGCCACATCAACCCAGGCTGGCGTTACCTTTAACTGGTACACTACTGCTACCGGCGGCACACCTGTAGCTTCGGGAGCTCAATTTACTACTCCGGCATTAACTGCCAGTACATCATATTACGTTGAAGCTGCGTCAACAGGGGGCTGCACCAGCTCAACAAGGGCAAAAGCGGATGTGTCGGTTAATCCGACACCCGCTGCGCCTACTATTGCTGTTAACCCTGTAGGCGGGCAGATCACTTCTGGTCAAACCGCTACTTTAACAGCCTCATCAACTACACCGGGTGTTACCTATAAATGGTATGCTGCTTCATCAGGCGGTACTCCAGTATTTACAGGTAATCCGTTCACTACTCCGGCGTTAACTTCTAATACCACTTATTATGTAGAGGCTACAACAGCAGCGGGTTGTACGAGTGCAACACGTACTTCGGTAACCATTGCTGTAAATCCAATATTCTCTACCTCTTGCGATTTCGCGTCAACACAAACATTTGATGTGAACGGCGGCCTGCTTTGCGTTGGTTGTGCGGTGAACAATCCAAATAATTCAGTTGACCAGGATACTACCAACTTTAGCCAGTTGAGCGTTCCGATCGGCCTGGTTGGATCAAACGTATCGCAAAAATTAATATTCAGCGATGGCGGTGTTATAGGTGATACAGTAACTGTTAAAATAGCAGTTCCTGCGAGTTTAGCTACCGTGGGGGTATTGAACCAATTACAAATAGCTTCCTATAACGGAAACACTTATAATAATGACCGTGTTACCTTAAGCAGCAACCTGCTGAAAATTACATTGCTGAACGGTAATCAGACCGCCTTAGTGAAGTTCGCTCCGCAAACTGCATTTGACAGGGTTGAGATCAGGTATAATGGTGCTTTGGCGTCAGTATTTAATACACTGAATATTTACTATGCTACCAAACAGGTAGAAGCGCCAAAACTTGCCGCGAATGCTGTAAGTATCTGCTCAGGCAGTACGGCTACCTTTACCGTGAATAACGCACGTGCAGGTGTACAATATAAATGGTATACTTCAGCAACTGGCGGTATTTCGGTACATACCGGTTCAACATTTACAACTGCGGCATTAAACGCCACAACAACTTATTATGTAGAAAGCAGCCGCGTATCCAGCAGCTGTGCTAACCCAAACAGAGTAGCTGCAACTGCCAATGTTACACCTGCGCCAGTTAACCCGGTTCTGGCACAAGCGTCTGTACAAGTGTGTTCAGGTTCATCTGCAGTGTTAACCGTTTCGCCTACACAAGCAGGTGTGGTATATAACTGGTATGCAGCAGCAACAGGCGGTACACCAATATTTACAGGTGCACAGTTTACAACCCCAACACTTACTGCCAATACATCTTATTATGTAGAAGCATCAGCAAATGGTTGTGTTAGTCCGGCCCGTACCAAGGCAGACGCGGTAGTTAGTCCTTTACCAGTTGCTCCAACAGTAGCAGTAAGCCCGGCCGGTGGTCAGGTTACTACAGGAAGCTCGGCTACGCTGACCGCCAGTTCAACTACTGCAGGTGCTATCTTCAAATGGTATACTACAGCAACCGGCGGAACACCAGTGTTTACAGGTTCGGTATTTATTACTCCACCTTTAACAGCAACTACAACTTATTATGCTGAAAGCTCACTGGCTTCAGGTTGCGTAAGCGCGCAACGTACTCCAGTGATCCTGACTGTTACTCAGCCTATCATTATACCTGATGTGGCCGTTAACCCGCCAACACAAACTGTTAACGTGGGCACTTCCGGTAGCTTAACAGCGTCATCAACAACACCAGGTGCAGTATTTAACTGGTTTACCACTCCAACAGGAGGCACCAGCATATTTACAGGACCAAACTTTGTAACTCCTTCAGTATTTGCACAAACCACTTATTATGCTGAGTCAAGTATCCCTGCTACCGGAGCTGTATCTGCTTCAAGAGCATCGGGTATAGTTAATGTAAACGCAATTGGACCTAATCCGGTTCCTTGCGACGCGGCGATCGATCAGACTAGCTCAGTAAGCGGTATCTGTTTACTATGCGGTGTGAGCAATCCTGGCGGCTCTGTTGATAACAACAGCGAGACCTTCTCACAAATACACGTACCGGTAGGCTTACTGGGCGGATCGGCACAACAAACCCTGCGTTTTGCCAATACAGGTATTGTTGGTGACAGTGTAACTGTTGATCTGGGTATACCAGGCTCACTAGCCGATGTAGGCTTACTTTCACAGATCCAGGTAGCAACCTACAATGGCTCGACTTATAACGGCGACCGTGTTACCGTGAACGGATCATTACTTGTTATTCGTTTATTGAACGGAACCAGCCGTTTCCAATATAAATTTAAAGCAGCCCATACATTTGACAGGGTAGAGATCACCTTTAACTCAGGTGTTGCAGGCTTGCTGGCAGCAGTAAATGTTTATGATGCTTATCAATCAGTAGCAGCACCAACCATCAGCGCGCCAAATGTTACTATTTGCCAGGGATCGCAAGCTACTTTAACTGCAACCGTACCTGCTAATGTTACCGTAAGATGGTATACTTCGGCAAGCGGCGGTACAGCAGTATTTACCGGTGCTACATTTACAACCCCGGTATTGAATGCCACTACAACTTATTATGCCGAAGCCAGCCGCACCGCTGATGGTTGCGCCCAGGCTGTACGCACACCGGCTAAAGTGACTGTTACTCCGGCACCTGCTAAACCAGTTGTTGCCATACCAACAGTAACTATATGTTCTGGTCAGCCAGCCACATTTACTGCACAGGCAGTTGCAGGCGTTACCTTTAACTGGTATACCACTCCAACGGGAGGCACACCAGTATTTACAGGTAATCCGTTCACAACCGGTTTATTAACAACAACTACTACTTATTATGTTGAAGCTTCGAGCGCGGCATCTTGCGGTAGTTCAACCCGTACGCAGGTAACCGCTAATGTAGTGGCTACACCACTGGTGCCAATTGTATCGCAAACACCGGTGTCAACCTGTTCCGGTTCATCAGCTGTATTGTCGGCTACTTCAACCCAGCAAGGTGTTACCTTTAGCTGGTATACTACTCCAACAGGTGGCACACCAGTAGCTACAGGTGCACAGTTTACAACACCAACATTAACTGCCAACACTTCATATTATGTTGAAGCGGCAGCAGGTGGTTGCACCAGCTCAACAAGGGCCAAAGCAGATGTGATTGTTAATCCAACACCTGTTGCTCCGGTTGTTACCTCAAACGCTCCGGGCGGACAGATCACATCTGGCCAAACAGCTACTTTAACTGCTACATCAACCACTGCAGGTGCTACCTTTAAATGGTATACCTCAGCAACCGGTGGTACAGCAATATTTACGGGAGCTTCATTTACTACTCCGCCTTTAACATCAAACACTACTTACTATGTTGAGGCTGTGTTAACAAGCTCTGGTTGTACCAGCGTAACACGTACTGCGGTTACTGTTAAAGTAAATCCAATATTCTCAACCAGTTGCGATTTCGCATCAACCCAAACATTTGATGTGAACGGCGGCCTGGTTTGTATTGCCTGCGGTGTAACTGATGAAAATAATTCAGTTGACCAGGATACTACCAACTTCAGCCAGTTGCATCTGCCTATCAGCGTATTGGGCTCATATGTAGCTCAGAAACTGATATTTGCTGACCAGGGTCTTGTGGGTGACACAGTAACCTTGAAAATAAGTGTTCCAGCAAGTCTGGCCGATATAAATGTGTTAGGATCTATCCAGTTAGCCTCATACAACGGCACTACATATAATAACGACCGTATTACACTGAGCAGTAACTTAATAAAAATAGCTATCCTGCCTGGCGGGCAAACAGCCATCATCAAATTCGCGCCAAAAGCAGGATTTGACAGGGTTGAAGTTCGTCTGAACTCAGGCTTAGCAACATTGTTAACTACGCTTAATATCTATTACGCAACCAAACAGGTTGAAGCTCCAAGGCTGGCTACCAATACGCAAAACATTTGCGCGGGTGGTACTGCTACATTTACAGTGAGCAACCCACGTGCCGGCGTAACTTACAGATGGTATAGTGCGGCAGTAGGCGGTACACTGCTACACACAGGTACAAGCTATAGCCCAGCCAATATACTGGCAACTACAACTTATTATGTAGAGAGCAGCCATACCGCAACCTTATGTCCTAATCCGAATAGGGTAGGTGCAACGGCTAACGTTACACCATCACCGGTAAATCCTGTATTGAGCAGTTTCCCGGCTGAGATTTGTGCGGGGCAGCAAGTAACCCTTACAGTAACTAATGCTAACGGGGCTACTATTAACTGGTATACATCACAAACCGGTGGCACACCAGTATTTACAGGTGCAAGTTTTAACGTAACACCGGTATCAAATATCACTTATTATGCTGAGGCCGTAAATGGTACTTGTACCAGTCCTGCACGTACGCCAGCTGCAATAAAAGTTAATCAGCTGCCATCGAAACCAGGTGTAGCATCACCAAATGTGGCAGTTTGCTTAGGCAGTCCGGCTGCACTGGCAGTAACTTCGCCAGAGGCGGGTGTTACCTATAACTGGTACACTGCTGCTACCGGCGGTACATTGGCACATACCGGACCTACGTTTACTACTCCAGCTATTACACAAAGTATCACCTACTACATTGAAGCCACTAACTCTACCTCCAGTTGCGTAAATGGCGGTGGTCGTACAGTGGTGAATGTTACACCAAACAGTTTGCCTATTGCTCCAACATTGAGTGCTACGCAAAGTTCGGTTTGTAACGGCGGTAGTCTTACATTAAGTGTGACTAACCCGGTTGCAGGTATTACCTATAACTGGTACACTACAGCTACCGGCACTACAATAGCGTTTACCGGTACATCATTCGCTCTTACTAATTTAACTGCGAGTGCTACTTACTATGTTGAAGCGGTAAGTACAAGCAATTGTACCAGTACTACTCGTACACAAACAACTATTACAGTGTTACCGGTACCTCCAACACCTGTAATACAGATACCAACAGGTGGTTTAACCGCTTGTTCAGGATCATCAGCTACTATCAATATATCTAACCCGCAACCAGGGTTGGTTTACAGATGGTACGATGCACCTGTTAACGGAACGTTGTTATTTACCGGGACACAATTTATTACACCAGCTTTAACTGCAACTACAACTTACTATGTTGAGGCAGCAAGTGCAGGTAACTGTAATTCATCAGCACGTGCACAGGCCACGGTAACAGTTACTCCGTTACCAGCTGATCCTATATTGACCTTGGCTAACATACAGGTATGTTTAGGCAGCCCTGCTACTTTATCGATCAAAACACCACAGGCTGGTATTACCTATAAATGGTATACCGATGTTACTAAAGCTCACTTACTGTTTACCGGTAACCCATATGTAACCGGCCCTATAACCGCAACTACAGACGTTTATGTGGAAGCGGTAAACGCTACAGGTTGTAGCAGCAGTGGCCTTGCTTTTGCACAAATTACTGTTGTACCAGCACCACAATCACCGGTAATAGCAGGTGGCAACACGGTGCCAACTTGTTCGGGTTCTGCTGCCACATTAGCTATTTCTACTCCGAGTGTGCTGCTTACTTACAAATGGTACAGCTCAGCTACCGGTGGTGTAGCCTTAGCAAGTGGGGTGACTTTCACCACACCTGTATTAACTGCTAATGCTTCTTATTATGCAGAAGCATCAAATAGCATCGGTTGTACTTCGGCAACCCGTACTAAAGTTGATGTGATTGTTAACACATTGCCTAACGGCCCAACGGTAACTACGCAAGCTGGTTCGTCAACACCAACTGTATGTGCAGGCGGTTCTGCAGTATTGATTGCAGCAAGTACTACGCCTGGGGTAACGTTTAAATGGTACAACGTAGCAACCGGCGGCACACCGATATTTACAGGTGCTACATTTACTACCCCGGTGATTACAGCAGCTACTACTTATTATGTAGAGGCCGTAAGCACTACCACAGGCTGTACCTCAAGTTCACCACGTACTTCGGTAACTATTAATATTGATAATACTAAAGCACCAGACCCTACAGTTGATGCGACCAGCTTAACTACTTGTCAAAATAGTGCAGCTACTATCAAAATAACTAACCCTGTAGCTGGCACAACTTATAGCTGGTACACATCAGCAAGCGGCGGAACTTCTGTACATACAGGTTCAACCTTTACAACACCGGTGTTAACTGCCGATGTAACCTATTATGTTGAAGCTACAAATGCACAAAGCTGTAATGCCTCAACAAGGATAGCTGCACCGGTGAAAGTAACGCCTCAACCACAAACACCAACGGTTTCTGTTCCGAATCCGCAGGTATGTTTAGGTAGTTTGGCAACGCTTTCTGTAGCATCACCACAACCAGGTATTACTTATAACTGGTATACCGATGCTGGCAGAACCAACCTGGTAAATACAGGGTCAAGCTTCTCGCTCGGAGCTGTTAATGCTAACGCGACTTATTACGTAGAGGCAGCAAGCGGATCATGCTCAAGTTCAGGTTTGGCAACAGTGCAGGTAACTGCGGTTCCGGCACCTGGAGCACCGGTAATAGCGGGTGGTAATTCTGTAAATAATTGCGCAGGAGGTTCAGTAACATTAACTATCGATAACCCGCAAGTAGGCTTTACTTATAACTGGTATAGCTCAGCAAGTGGTGGTACTGCATTAGCAAGCGGCACAAGCTTTACTACGCCTACGCTTACTACCAATACCATTTACTTTGTCGAGGCAGTAAATACTACAGGTTGCCCATCTGCTTCACGTACAAGCGTTACTGTTACTGTAACATCTGCACCAATAGCACCACAGGCAAGTACTCAGGGTACATCTATATGCCCTGGAACAAGCACTACCATATCAGCTACAAGCGCTACACCAGGTGCTCTTATAAAATGGTACGCTGCTAATACAGGTGGTGCGGCACTATTTACCGGTACCAACTTTACTACACCGGTATTATCTGCAAACACTACTTATTATGCCGAAGCCGAAGTAACAGGCGGTTGCGTGTCAACCACCAGAACACCGGTAACCGTTACCATGCTTACTCCGTTGGCAACACCAGTAGTTTCCGTAGGCTCAACTACTGCTGAGAGTATCACCTTTACATGGGCTGCTGTTACAGGGGCAACCGGTTATCAGATCAGCTTAGATAACGGACAGCACTTTGTTGCGCCAAGCACCGGTGCTGCGGGCTTAAGCCATACGGTTGGCGGCTTACAACCTGGGCAAACGGCTACCATTATTGTACGTGCCACCGGAAGTACCGATTGTCAGTTAAGTGCTAACTCTGCCGCTGTAACCGGAACTACAAGTAATCCTTTTGGCAACGGATTATTTATACCGAATGCGTTTACTCCTAACGGTGATGGAAATAACGACATACTGTACGTTTATGGAACTACTATCAACACCTTATCATTATCCATATACGACCAATGGGGTGAGTTGCAATTCAAATCAACTAATAAAGCAAGCGGATGGGATGGTACCTATAAAGGCACCAAGCAACCGGTAGGTGTATATGTTTATTATGTTGAAGCCACCATGAATGATGGTCAGGTAATCAAGAAAAAAGGTACAGTTACGCTATTAAGATAAGGCCTTTGTAAGTGCTGTATCATGTAAAAACTACATGATACAGCACTTTATGACCGCATCACAATTAATAAAACTACTATGAAAAAAAGAGTTATAGTTATCATGGCAATACTGCTTCAGATTGGAGCAATAAGTCAATTAAAGGCGCAGATCGATCCGCATTTTTCGCAGTATTACGCCTATCCCCTGTACCTGAACCCAGCCTTAACCGGTGTGATCAATGGGGATACCCGTATCAATGCGAACTTTAAAAATCAGTACGCAACCATCAACAACGCGTATCAAACGGGTGCCTTGTCTGTTGATTTCAGGCCAACTGATAAAGTGGCGGTAGGTTTTAATGTGATCAATCAGGCTGCGGGTGATGTAGGATATAACTATTTTGCTGCTTATGGATCTTTTGGTTATGCCATAGCAGTATCAAATGATGGCTATAAAAAAGTAAGCTTTGGTGTGCAGGCGGGTATAATTAACCGTAGCTTCGATCCTACAAAGGCCCAGTTCGGCAGCCAGTTTAACCCAAGCAGCGGTTTTGATCCATCGTTGCCAAGTAACGAAAACTTTTTAAATACAAATGCTACCATCTTTGATGCAGGTGCGGGCGTTTTTTATTACGATGGTGATCCCCTGCATAACGCCAACTTTTTTGGTGGTGTAAGTGTATCCCACCTTGCCCGGTCAAAAGACCCGTTTGCGGTTGATGGTAGTAGTCTTAAGTTGCCCATACGCTATACCGTACACGCTGGTATACGTATAAAAGCTTCTGATTATTTTGATATTATCCCGCATGCCATTTATATGAGGCAACAAAAAGCCGAAGAAAAAGCCGTAGGTGCTTATTCAGAATTAAAACTACAGGATGATAAAGGTTTAATATTGGGCGGTATGTATCGTTTTAAGGATGCGGCTATTGCTAACATAGGATACCATGTTAACAGCTTGATCATAGGCGCCAGTTATGATTTCAATACATCATCGCTTACCCGGGCCACATCTGGCAACGGAGGTATTGAATTATCAATAAGTTATGTATTTCGTAAACGCATCCAGGAACCGGAAGCAGTTTGCCCAAGGCTTTAAACTTTATCAACATGAAGAAAATAATTTTTACATTACTTATACTGCTTGTGTTTAAGGGGGTTAACGCCCAGTATAGTAAAGACAATCCGAAGGTTTATGGCGACAAGGCCTTTAACAATAAGGATTACTATGAGGCTGCTTTTTATTATAAAAGAGCTGCCGAAGGTTTAAGTCTTACCCTGCTACAGGCTATACCTTATCATGCCGGCGAAAAAACCAGCAAGAAACCTACAAAGCAGGGGGATCAGGCTTATATCTCTTACCAGTTAGCCGAGTCATACCGTTTGTATGAAAATTATGTTGAGGCCGAAGGCTGGTATTATAAAGTGATCAGCGCCAATTATGAAAAAGAATATCCTTTAGCCCGGCTTTGGTATGGTGTGTGTTTAAGAGCCACACAACGCTTTGATGATGCTATAAAACAACTGGAGCAATTTAATGCTAATTACAACGGCGACAGCAAGTACAAGGATATCGCGACCAAAGAGATCAAAAACTGCCATTTTGCAAAAGACCAATATCAATATCCATTATTGGTTGAGGTGACTAAGCTGAAAGAACCTTTTGCCTCTGATGGTTCCGACTACTCTTTGGTTCAACGTGATGGCGATAGCTATTTTACTTCATCAAGGTTTGTTAAAGATGATAAAAAGCACTTTAACCGGGTATATCTGCTTGATAAATCAAAACCTGGCGTACCTACGGTGATCAATTTCAAAGATCCGGAAAATAAAAAGGAAGTAGAATACGGAACCCCTTCGTTCAACGAAAATGGAAAGAGGATATATTTTACCCGCTGGTATAAAGAAGGCAGCAAAACGGTACATGCCATTTATTACAGCGATAAGGTAGATAACGATTGGTCGGCCCCAAAGAAAATGAATAGCAATGTAAACGCAGATGGGTTTAACTCTATTCAGCCATTTGTTACTGCTGATGGTCTGCGTATGTTCTTTTCTTCAAACAAACCGGGTGGACAGGGTGGCGACGATATCTGGGTAGCATACCTGAATTTTAATGGCGATGCTGTAAGTGCAACTAACCTGGGTAGTGTTATCAATACCGCATTTGATGAAGAGGCTCCTTATTACGATCTGCCGAATAAAAAATTGGTATACAGCTCAAAAGGATTTGTAGGTCTTGGTGGTTTTGACTTTTTTGAAAGCCAAAGTACACTTGATAAATGGAGCGAGCCTAAAAATCTGGGTTATCCTATTAACTCTGCAAAAGACGACTTGTATTATCTGCCTGATCATGACGATGCCAAGAAATTCTATATCAGCTCTGATCGTGAATCAGATTGTTGTTTGGCTATTTTTTCAGCCGAAAATAAAAAATATACGTTATCAGGTATCGTAACTGATTGCGATACTCATCAGCCGTTAGAAGGCGTTAAAGTAAGTTTTATCGACTCGTTAACAAAAGATACCATTCAACGAATGGTAGTTAATAAAACAGGACGATATGCATTTGACGTAACCGATAAACGCCCGCATAGTCTGAGACTTGAAAGAGGCTGTTACTTTGCTAAAAATATTCCTGCACCGGCTTCAGGTACCATGCGTAATGATACTTTATACAGCCCCGATATCTGTTTACAGGCCTTTACCCCTGATAAACCTATCGTGATTAAAAATGTATTGTACGACTTTAACAAGGCTACGTTAAGACCGGCTTCGAAGCTTGTTTTGGATACGCTGGTTATTGTGCTGAAGGATAATCCAACTATAAAGGTTGAATTAGCCGCACACACCGATTCAGTAGGCTCAAACCAGTATAACGATAAGCTATCACAGGCCAGAGCTCAGGCATGCGTTACTTACATCATATCAAAAGGGGTTGAATCTGCACGTATATACGCCAAAGGCTATGGAAAAAGAAAGCCGGTGGCACCGAATTCACTGCCTAATGGAAAAGATAACCCGGCTGGCCGCCAGTTAAACAGGCGTACCGAGTTTAAAGTATTAAAAGACCCGAAGATAGGACCTTTAAATCCTTGTAAATAGAGGGTATGACGATGACGCCTGCTTGTTACTTGTAATTTAGAGGTGGTCATAGAATAAATAAAATGATGTAAAAATATTAACAACAGGGTTTATGATTAAGGAGGATAGATTATCAGTAAGCAGGCCGTTACTCAGAACCAAAGGATTTTCAACCCTGCATTTGCAGATATTTGAATACATACTGATAGGGAAAACCAACCGGGAAATAAACCGTATATTGGGATATACCGAACGATCACACGCGGTTGTTGACCATTCGCGTAAAGTGATGTACAAACTATTGGCGATGGAAGATCTTCATAAGGCCGATTTTAAGGACAGGGTGGTATATCCGCGTAAATTTCAGTTCTGGTGGAAAAAATTATTGAATAAACATAAGACTGAATTGTTATCCATGGCGATAGCACCTAAGTTTTACGAATAAAATTTAACGCCCAGGGCGTCTAACTGATCTGATAAGGAGCAATGAAAATACGATTCATTGCTCCTTTTATTATTTAATGGCTATTTAGTTTACCGCGTTATTGATATACTGCTGTAAAGTTGTGTCTCCCTTTAGCGTTATGGTACCTTTATTTTCGGCGTGGGCAGAGCCCGCGATCACCGCATCTGTCATTTCAATAAAGTTTTTGATCGCATCATCCGAAAACCCTATTTTCTTAAGGGTAGATGGCCATTGGTGGCGTGGGATCTGTTTAGCTTTTACGTCCCGGTGTAAAGCTTTTGAAAAGGCATCCGCAACATCGGTCGAAGTGTGTGACGCCGGACCGTATACTTCGTAAATCTTACCGCCGGAATCACCATTGGAAATAATATCCGATGCGAATTTGGCTACATCCATAGGGGATATCATGGGAATTGACAGATCAACCGGGTAAAAGGTTGGTAAAGTGCCGCTTTCTTTTACTACGGGCAGATAAGCCAGCCAGTTGCTGTAATAATAAGCGGGTCTGATGTAAGACTGTTCAATAGCCAAACCGTTAAAGGCATGTTCTAAAAGGTACGACATCAGTAAATTCCCCGTACCCCTATCATATTGCGCCCCCATTGACGAAAGCCCTACCACCTTTTTTACCTTCGACTTTTTTATGGCTTCCCTGATATTGGTAAGACTCTTTCTAGTGTCGCCTATTACGTCCTCACCTTTTCCTGTTTCAGGGGTGATAACAAAGAGTGTTGAGCCGTTTTTTAGAGCCTCTGTTAAGGCCTGCTGATCAAAAACATCAGCAATAGCAGCTTCTGCGCCTTGTTTTTTAAGTTGTTCTACTTTTTCTCTATTTCGTACGATCCCTTTTACGGGTTCACCTTTTTTTACCAGGTTAGCTACAACTGCCGAGCCAACCTGTCCTGATGCTCCTTGAATAATATTCATAGCTTTAAGTATTACATTTTAACTTTAATAATTATGAAGAAGCAAATACTAATCCAAAAGCCCTTTTTAATATAAAAATGATTGACTTTGGTTAATATAATATCAATAAGTGTTAATGCTACATTAATTATTGCTTTGGTCTTGTTCTTAAATGGGCAAATTATATGTCTTTATAAGTTGATTTTTACAAATTAATATATGAAAATAAATTAAGGTGCGAATTGACATACAGTAGGCCAATCATGAATCCTCTTGATAGCGTGACTTATGAGTAATCCTGGATGAGAACAAAAAATAAAGAAAGACAGTTATTTCATTTCTCCACACTTTAAATTTTTTATTGACAGGTAATAATACTCAACAAATTTTAGATTTGTTAATGAGAGACAAATGAAAGAACATAAAACTCTTTGCTAAACCTGGATTACCGATAAGTAATAATAGGTAATAATATTATTCGTTTAAACATGTATTATTTACTGCAATGATAAGTATTAAACACTATTTAAATCGTTTAAATGAACGACTGGTGAAAACAGCCTCTAATTGATACCTTTAGAGACTAAATAAGGTCAATGAGTAGTTTATTAAAAGATATTTATTCTCCGGTATTTTATAGCCGGTTTGCAGATGTACTTGCAGTTGTGCTTCCTGATTTTGATAAAAAACGTTTCCTGGCGCTTATTTTTATAGATGGGTACGAGAACAAAGCTTTAAAAGAACGGATGCGGCATAATTCTCTCGTGCTGCATGAGTTTATGCCGGCTGACTTTCCGGTTGCCGCCGAAGTAATGAAAAAGATCATTATCCGCCTGCGTGCCGAATATTTTGGCGAAGATAGCCTGGCTATGATGTTCCTGCCAGATTATATAGAGGTTTATGGCATCAATCATTATGAAGCTTCTGTAAAGGCCCTGGAATTTATCACCCAGTTTGTAAGCTGTGAATTTGCGGTAAGGCCATTTTTACTAAAGTATACCGACCAACTGATGACACAGATGCAGTTATGGTCGTTACATGAAAACTACAAAGTACGCCGCTTTGCAAGCGAAGGCAGCCGACCGCGATTACCCTGGGGATTGGCCATACCGGCGTTGAAAAAAGATCCGGCACAGGTGTTGGCCGTTTTGGAAAACCTGAAGAACGATCCTTCCGAATGGGTGCGCAAAAGTGTAGCCAATAACCTGAATGATATTTCCAAAAACCATCCGGAGGTAATGATGACCATTGCCCGCCAATGGCGTGGGATCAGTAAAGAAACTGACGCTATAATAAAGCACGCCAGTCGCACACTGTTAAAAAGTGGCCACGCCGAAATACTGCAACATTACGGCCTGGAGAGCAAAAGCCTCACCATGACCGGTTTCCAGATCCTGACACCCGAAGTTAAAATAGGGGACGGTCTGGAGTTTATGTTTACCGTAACAAATGATCATTCCGAAAAACAAATCGTAAGGCTAGAGTATGGTATATATTATAATAAGGCTAACGGGCAACTCAGTAAAAAGGTATTTAAGATAAGCGAACGGCCCTATCTGCCCGGTGAAAAAGCTGTGGTTAAAAGGAAGCAGTCGTTTAAGCTCATCACTACCCGTACTTTTTATCCTGGTTTGCACCAGCTTTCCATCATCATTAATGGTGAGGAGAAGGAACTCAAAAGCTTTAATATATTTGTCTGATTATTATTCCTTGAAAACAGATGCCCAACCCGCTTATCAGTTATTTTCAACAGTTTCGGCACATTTCTGATGAAGCTGCCCGCTTGATCCTGAACGCTTTTGAACTTAAAAGTTTTAAGGAAGGGGAGTATCCGTTTAAAGGGCACCGGATCTGCTCCGAAATGTATTTTGTTTGCAAAGGTGTGGTGCGTATAGTAACCCATAATGAACGGGGTGTGGATATAACCCACTTTTTCTATCGCGAAAATCACCTGTGCACCATTCTGCAAAGTTTTAATGAAGGTATCATCACCCCAGCGGCAATTCAGGCCTGTTGCGATGCCGAAATTATGGTAATAACCAAAAGTAAGCTGATGGCCCTGTATGCGCAGCTACCTTATCTCCGGGATATGATAGATAACATTAACCAGCAGCACCTGATACACAAAGTAAATGTTCGTAACCGTTACCTTGGCGAGACTGCCGACGATCAGTACAGGCTGTTTGTTGAACAAAATCCTGATATCGCGCTGCGCGTACCTTTAAAGGATATTGCCAGTTATTTAGGTATCACCCCTCAATCGCTTAGCCGGATCCGAAAAAATATACGCTGAAGCGTTAGTGATCTAACTAATCTCCTGGAACATAATATAGGCATCCACATAACCCAACTGCCGGTGATTAAAGCCTTTTGGAATGGTGCCGATGATGCTGAAACCCAGTTTTTGCCAAAGTTTTACAGCTGTAGTGTTGGTGCTTACAACAAAATTAAACTGCATGCCTTTAAACGCGCTTTCTTTAGCTATCAGTAACGAATGCTCACAAAGCTGTTTGCCCAAACCCCTGCCCCGTGTATCCGGATGTACCATGTAGCCACAGTTAGCCACATGAGCGCCCAGGCCAACCTGGTTGGGTTTAATAAAGTAGGTGCCCAGTATTTTATCGTCCTCTTCGGCAACAAAAACCCTCATGGTTGGTGCAAACCAAAGTTTAGGCAGATCTTCCTTAGTGCTGTCCGGGTCAAAAGCGTAGGTATCGCCAGTTTTAATAACTTGTTCAAAAATTCCCCAAACGCCGTCGAGGTCATTTAGGGAGGCTTCTCTGATGATCATAGGTATAAAGTGGTCTTTTTCTGAGACCGGAGCAATAATACACAGATAATCCTAATTTATCATTCCGCGAAATCTAGACTTACAAAGTTTTTAAAACTTTGTAAGTCTTTACCTTTCCTTTTGCCAGTAATGTCTTTATTACACCAGCACGGTTCCGCCATCGGTGATCAGTATCTGGCCGCTTGAAAACTGTTGTTGCATGAGGTAAGTAAATGCCTGGGCAATATCTTCGGCTTCACCAACACGTTTTACCAACAGGGAGTCTCCTACAGATTTGTAGTAAGCCTCGCGATCAGCCTCGGGTATGCTGTTCCACAGGTTAGTTTTCACAACACCTGCCGAAACCGCGTTCACCCTTACCGGAGCCAACTCAACAGCCATAGCGCGGGTTAAACCCTCTATAGCGCCGCAAATGCTTGCTCCAAGCAACCAGCCAGCTCCTGGACGTGGGTTAGCAATGCCACTCATCAAGGAGATAGAACCGCCCTGGTTAATATGAGGTGCTCCGTATTTTATCGATGCTAATGCCCCCCAGTAGCGCAGGTTAAAATAGCTGTGTGCTTTTTCCAGCTCCAACTCGTTCACATAAATTAAGCTGATGTTTTCGGCAGCGGTATATACCAGGTGGTCAAAATTACCGATGCCATCAAAAAACGTTTTGATGTTTTGTTCTTTGCTCAGATCAACCGCATAGCCTGCGGCACTTTCAGGTAGTTCGGCCAGGGCACTGTCTACACGTTGCTGGCTGCTGGATACTACAACCACATTGGCTCCTTCGGCTGCGGCTGCTTTGGCAGTGGCTAAACCAATGCCCGATGTACCACCCATTAATATTATTCGTTTACCTTGTAATTTGCTGTTTTGATTTTGTGTATTCATGATATAAATTATTTATAGCACAAAGTTCCGCAGGTTATGGGTGTATCCACTTACCATTTGGTAAAAACGCCTAACCGGCCAGCAAAAAATATATTTACATTATGAATATACCATCCGGTATTTTTATAATTACTTTTGCCACATTTTATTTAAAGTTTAAAACCATGTTAAAACGAGTAGTGGTAACCGGCCTGGGGGCGCTAACCCCACTTGGCAACCAGATAAAAGATTTTTGGCAAAACGTAGTGGCTGGCAAAAGCGCTGCCGCACGCATCACCCATTTTGATCCCACTTTGTTCCGCACGCAATTTGCCTGCGAACTGAAAGATTTTAACGCTGCCGATTTCCTGGACAGGGCCGACCTTAAACGTACCGACCCATTTACCCAGTACGCTCTTGTAGCATCTGATGAGGCTATTAAGGATTCGGGCTTCGATCTCGAAAAGATGGATCCCTTTGATGTGGGCGTGATCTGGGGATCGGGCCAGGGTGGTATGGAAACTTTTGAAGAACAAGTGCGGGACTATACCCTGGGCGATGGTCATCCGAGATTCAGCCCGTTTTTTGTACCCAAGCTTATTACCAATATGGCCTCGGGTATGATCTCTATCCGCCATGGGTATATGGGGATCAACTATACCACCGTATCGGCCTGTGCTACGTCAAATACGGCCATTATGGATGCTTTTAACTATATCCGGTTGGGTAAGGCCAAGGTGATCATTACCGGCGGTTCTGAGGCCCCTATTACGCCCGCTTCCTTTGGTGGCTTTAGCTCGATGAAGGCCATGTCGACCCGTAATGATGACCCAGAGGGAGCTTCCCGGCCATTTGATACACACCGGGATGGCTTTATTATGGGTGAGGGCGCCGGTGCCCTGGTACTGGAAGAATATGAACATGCCGTAAAGCGTGGAGCCCATATTTATGGCGAAGTGCGTGGCGCCGCCATGACCGCCGATGCCTATCACATGACCGCCACCCATCCCGAAGGTTTAGGCGCGGCCAAGGGCATGCAGCTGGCCCTGGAAGAAGCCGGGGTTTCCATTTTCGATGTGGATTATCTCAACATGCACGCTACCTCAACACCCGTGGGCGACCTATCTGAACTGAAAGCTATACAGGTATTAACCAAGAATCAAAAGAACAATATACAGATCAGCGCTACCAAATCCATGACCGGGCATTTGCTGGGCGCTGCAGGGGCTATTGAGGCTATTATCTGCTTGCTGGCCATGCGCGATAGCCTGATACCACCCACCATCAATACTACCGAGCTTGACCCCGCAGTACCCGACAGCATGAACATTGTTTTAGGAGAAGCTATCAGTCATCCGGTGAATTTAACCATGAGTAATACCTTTGGTTTTGGCGGGCACAATGGTATTGTTGTATTTGGTAAAGTGTAAGGAGGCAAAACTTTTTAAACCTTTAATTTTAACAC